>OX451739.1:405161999-405169499 GCA_948472305.1 Vicia faba | reverse complement strand
ACGTTGTTGTTGTTGTTGTTTATTTGATGTTTTTGTTGTTGTTGATGTTGTTGTTGTTGTTTTTTATTTGACGTTGTTGTTGTTGTTTATATGACGTTGTTGTTGTTGTTATTGTTGTTGTTGTTGTTTATTTGACGATGTTGTTGTTGTTGTTGTTTATTTGACGTTGTTGTTGTTGTTTATTTGACGTTGTTGTTGTTGTTTATTTGACGTTGTTGTTGTTGTTTATTTAACGTTGTTGTTGTTGTTTATTTGACGGTGTTGTTGTTGTTGTTGTTGTTTATTTGACGTTGTTGTTGTTGTTTATTTGACGTTGTTGTTGTTTATTTGACGTAGTTGTTGTTATTGACGTTGTTGTTGTTGTTGTTTATTTGACGTTTTTGTTGTTGTTGATGTTGTTGTTGTTGTTGTTTTTTATTTGACGTTGTTGTTGTTGTTTATTTGACGTTGTTGTTGTTGTTATTGTTGTTGTTGTTGTTGTTTATTTGACGTTGTTGTTGTTGTTTATTTGACGTTGTTGTTGTTGTTTATTTGACGTTGTTGTTGTTGTTGTTTATTTGACGTTGTTGTTGTTGTTGTTGTTGTTGTTGTTTATTTGACGTTGTTATTGTTGTTGTTTATTTGACATTGTTGTTGTTGTTGTTGACGTTGTTGTTGTTCTTGTTTATTTGACGTTGTTGTTGTTGTTTATTTCATGTTGTTTTAGTTGTTGTTGTTTATTTGACGTTGTTGTGGTTTTTTATTTGACGTTGTTGTTGTTGACATTGTTGTTGTTGTTGTTTATTTGACGTTGGTGTTGTTCTTTATTTGACGTAGTTGTTGTTATTGACGTTGTTGTTGTTGTTTATTTGACGTTTTTGTTGTTGTTGATGTTGTTGTTGTTGTTGTTTTTTATATGACGTTGTTGTTGTTGTTGTTTATTTGACGTTGTTATAGTTGTTATTGTTGTTGTTGTTGTTGTTGTTGTTTATTTCACGTTGTTGTTGTTGTTTATTTGACGTTGTTGTTGTTGTTTATTTGACGTTGTTGTTGTTGTTATTTATTTGACGTTGTTGTTGTTGTTATTGTTTATTTGACGTTGTTGTTGTTGTTGTTTATTTGACGTTGTTATTGTTGTTTTTTTGACGTTGTTTTTGTTATTTGACATTGTTGTTGTTGTTGTATTTGTTGTTGTTGTTGTTGCTTATTTGACGTTGTTGTTATTGTTGCTATTTATTTGACGTTGTTGTTATTGTTGCTATTTATTTGACGTTGTTAATGTTGTTGACGTTGTTGTTGTTGTTGTTGTTGTTTTTGTTGTTGTTATTGTTGGTGTTATTGTTGTTTATTTGACGATGTTGTTGATGTTGTTTATTTGATGTTGTTGTTGTTGTTGTTGTTTATTTGGTGTTGTTGTTGTTGTTGTTGTTGTTTATTTGACGTTGTCATTGTTGTTGTTATTTATTTGACATTGTTGTTGTTGTTTATTTGACATTGTTGTTGTTGTTATTGACGTTGTTGATATTTATTTGACGTTGTTGTTGTTGTTGTTTATTTGATGTTGTTTTAGTTGTTATTGTTTATTTGACGTTGTTGTTGTTGTTTATTTGATGTTGTTTTAGTTGTTGTTGTTTATTTGACGTTGTTGTTGTTTTTTATTTGACGTCGTTGTTGTTGACATTGTTGTTGTTGTTTATTCGACGTTGTTGTTGTTGTTTATTTGACGTAGTTGTTGTTATTGACGTTGTTGTTGTTGTTGTTGTTTATTTGATGTTTTTGTTGTTGTTGATGTTGTTGTTGTTGTTTTTTATTTGACGTTGTTGTTGTTGTTATTGTTGTTGTTGTTGTTGTTGTTTATTTGACGATGTTGTTGATGTTGTTGTTTATTTGACGTTGTTGTTGTTGTTGTTTATTTGACGTTATTGTTATTGTTGTTGTTTATTTGACGTTGTTGATGTTATTTATTTGACGTTGTTGTTGTTGTTATTGTTTATTTGACGTTGTTGTTGTTGTTGTTGTTTATTTGACGTTGTTAATGTTGTTGACGTTGTTGTTGTTGTTGTTTTTGTTATTTATTTGACGTTGTTATTGTTGTTTTTGTTGTTGTTATAGTTGCGGTTGTTGTTGTTTATTTGACGTTGTTGTTGTTGTTGTTGTTGTTTATTTGACATTGTTGTTGTTGTTGTTGTTTGTTTGACGTTGTTAATGTTGTTGACGTTGTTGTTGCTGTTGTTTATTTCATGTTGTTGTTGTTGATGTTATTGTTGTTGTTGTTGTTGCTTATTTGACGTTATTGTTGTTGTTGTTTATTTGACGTTGTTATTGTTGTTGTTGTTTATATGACATTGTTGTTATTGTTGACGTTGTTGTTGTTGTTATTGTTTATTTAACGTTGTTGTTGTTGTTGTTGTTGTTGTTGTTTATTTGACGTTGTTAATGTTGTTGACGTTGTTGTTGTTGTTTTTGTTATTTATTTGACGTTGTTGTTGTTGTTGTTGTTTTTTGTGTTGGTGTTGTTGTTGTTTATTTGACGTTGTTAATGTTGATGACGTTGTTGTTGTTGTTTTTGTTGTTTATTTGACGTTGTTGTTGTTGTTGTTTTTGTTGTTGGTGTTGTTGTTATTTATTTGACGTTGTTGTTATTGTTGTTGTTGTTTATGTGGCGTTGTTGTTGTTGTTGTTGTTTATTTGACGTTGTTGTTGTTGTTGTGTATTTGACGTTGTTGTTGTTGTTGTTTATTTGACGTTGTTGTTGTTATTGTTTATTTGACATTGTTGTTGTTGTTATTGACGTTGTTGTTGTTGTTGTTGTTGTTTATTTGACGTTGTTGTTGTTGTTTATTTGATGTTGTTTTAGTTGTTGTTGTTTATTTGATGTTGTTGTGGTTTTTTATTTGACGTTGTTGTTGTTCACATTGTTATTGTTGTTGTTTATTTGACATTGTTATTGTTGTTTATTTGACGTAGTTGTTGTTATTGACGTTGTTGTTGTTGTTGTTTATTTGATGTTTTTGTTGTTGTTGATGTTGTTGTTGTTGTTGTTTTTTATTTGATGTTGTTGTTGTTGTTGTTGTTTATTTGACGTTGTTGTTGTTGTTATTGTTGTTGTTGTTGTTGTTGTTTATTTGACGTTGTTGTTATTGTTGTTTATTTGACGTTGTTGTTGTTATTTATTTGACGTTGTTGTTGTTGTTGTTTATTTGACGTTGTTGTTTATTTGACGTTGTTGTTGTTGATATTTATTTGACGTTGTTGTTGTTGTTGTTATTGTTGTTGACGTTGTTGTTGTTGTTGTTTATTTCACGTTGTTGTTGTTGTTATTGTTGTTGTTGTTGTTGTTATTGTTGTTGTTGTTGTTGTTGTTGTTTATTTGACGTTATTGTTGTTGTTGTTTATTTGACGTTGTTATTGTTGTTGTTGTTTATATGATGTTGTTGTTGTTGACGTTGTTGTTGTTGTTATTGTTTATTTAACGTTGTTGTTGTTGTTTATTTGACGTTGTTAATGTTGTTGACGTTGTTGTTGTTGTTTTTGTTGTTTATTTGACGTTGTTGTTGTTGTTGTTGTTTTTTTTGTTGGTGTTGTTATTGTTTATTTGACGTTGTTAATGTTGTTGACGTTGTTGTTGTTGTTTTTGTTGTTTATTTGACGTTGTTGTTGTTGTTTTTGTTGTTGGTGTTGTTGTTGTTTATTTGACGTTGTTGTTATTGTTGTTGTTGTTTATGTGACAATGTTGTTGTTGTTGTTTATTTGACGTTGTTGTTGTTGTTGTTGTTGTTGTTTATTTGACGTTGTTATTGTTGTTGTTGTTGTTTATTTGACGTTGTTATTGTTCTTGTTTATTTGACATTGTTGTTGTTGTTGTTGACGTTGTTGTTGTTGTTGTTTATTTGATGTTGTTGTTGTTGTTGACATTGTTGTTGTTGTTGTTTATTTGACGTTGTTGTTTATTTGATGTTGTTTTAGTTGTTGTTGTTTATTTGAGTTTGTTGTTGTTGTTGTTTATTTGACATTGTTGTTGTTGACATTGTTGGTGTTGTATTATTTGACGTTGTTGTTGTTGTTTATTTGACGTAGTTGTTGTTATTGACGTTGTTGTTGTTGTTGTTTATTTGATGTTTTTGTTGTTGTTGATGTTGTTGTTGTTGTTTTTTATTTGACGTTGTTGTTGTTGTTTATATGACGTTGTTGTTGTTGTTATTGTTGTTGTTGTTGTTTATTTGACGATGTTGTTGTTGTTGTTGTTTATTTGACGTTGTTGTTGTTGTTTATTTGACGTTGTTGTTGTTGTTTATTTGACGTTGTTGTTGTTGTTGTTGTTGTTTATTTAACGTTGTTGTTGTTGTTTATTTGACGGTGTTGTTGTTGTTGTTGTTGTTTATTTGACGTTGTTGTTGTTGTTTATTTGACGTTGTTGTTGTTTATTTGACGTAGTTGTTGTTATTGACGTTGTTGTTGTTGTTGTTTATTTGACGTTTTTGTTGTTGTTGATGTTGTTGTTGTTGTTGTTTTTTATTTGACGTTGTTGTTGTTGTTTATTTGACGTTGTTGTTGTTGTTATTGTTGTTGTTGTTGTTGTTTATTTGACGTTGTTGTTGTTGTTTAATTGACGTTGTTGTTGTTGTTTATTTGACGTTGTTGTTGTTGTTGTTGTTGTTTATTTGACGTTGTTGTTGTTGTTGTTGTTGTTGTTTATTTGACGTTGTTATTGTTATTGTTTATTTGACATTGTTGTTGTTGTTGTTGACGTTGTTGTTGTTATTGTTTATTTGACGTTGTTGTTGTTGTTTATTTGATGTTGTTTTAGTTGTTGTTTATTTGACGTTGTTGTGGTTTTTTATTTGACGTTGTTGTTGTTGACATTGTTGTTGTTGTTGTTGTTTATTTGACGTTGGTGTTGTTCTTTATTTGACGTAGTTGTTGTTATTGACGTTGTTGTTGTTGTTTATTTGACGTTTTTGTTGTTGTTGATGTTGTTGTTGTTGTTGTTTTTTATATGACGTTGTTGTTGTTGTTGTTTATTTGACGTTGTTGTAGTTGTTATTGTTGTTGTTGTTGTTGTTGTTGTTGTTTATTTGACGTTGTTGTTGTTGTTGTTTATTTGACGTTGTTGTTGTTGTTTATTTGACGTTGTTGTTGTTGTTTATTTGACGTTGTTGTTGTTGTTATTTATTTGACGTTGTTGTTGTTGTTGTTATTGTTTATTTGACGTTGTTGTTGTTGTTGTTTATTTGACGTTGTTATTGTTGTTTTTTTGACGTTGTTTTTGTTATTTGACATTGTTGTTGTTGTTGTATTTGTTGTTGTTGTTGTTGCTTATTTGACGTTGTTGTTATTGTTGCTATTTATTTGACGTTGTTGTTATTGTTGCTATTTATTTGACGTTGTTAATGTTGTTGACGTTGTTGTTGTTGTTGTTGTTGTTTTTGTTGTTGTTATTGTTGGTGTTATTGTTGTTTATTTGACGATGTTGTTGATGTTGTTTATTTGATGTTGTTGTTGTTGTTGTTGTTTATTTGGTGTTGTTGTTGTTGTTGTTGTTTATTTGACGTTGTCATTGTTGTTGTTATTTATTTGACATTGTTGTTGTTGTTTATTTGACATTGTTGTTGTTGTTATTGACGTTGTTGATATTTATTTGACGTTGTTGTTGTTGTTGTTTATTTGATGTTGTTTTAGTTGTTATTGTTTATTTGACGTTGTTGTTGTTGTTGTTTATTTGATGTTGTTTTAGTTGTTGTTGTTTATTTGACATTGTTGTTGTTTTTTATTTGACGTCTTTGTTGTTGACATTGTTGTTGTTGTTTATTCGACGTTGTTGTTGTTGTTTATTTGACGTAGTTGTTGTTATTGACGTTGTTGTTGTTGTTGTTTATTTGATGTTTTTGTTGTTGTTGATGTTGTTGTTGTTGTTTTTTATTTGACGTTGTTGTTGTTGTTATTGTTGTTGTTGTTGTTGTTTATTTGACGATGTTGTTGCTGTTGTTGTTTATTTGACGTTGTTGTTGTTGTTGTTGTTTATTTGACGTTATTGTTATTGTTGTTGTTTATTTGACGTTGTTGTTGTTATTTATTTTACGTTGTTGTTGTTGTTATTGTTTATTTGACGTTGTTGTTGTTGTTGTTGTTTATTTGACGTTGTTAATGTTGTTGACGTTGTTGTTGTTGTTGTTGTTTTTGTTATTTATTTGACGTTGTTATTGTTGTTTTTGTTGTTGTTATAGTTGGTGTTGTTGTTGTTTATTTGACGTTGTTGTTGTTGTTGTTGTTTATTTGACATTGTTGTTGTTGTTGTTGTTTGTTTGACGTTGTTAATGTTGTTGACGTTGTTGTTGCTGTTGTTTATTTCATGTTGTTGTTATTGATGTTATTGTTGTTGTTGTTGTTGCTTATTTGACGTTATTGTTGTTGTTGTTTATTTGACGTTGTTATTGTTGTTGTTGTTGTTTATATGACATTGTTGTTATTGTTGACGTTGTTGTTGTTGTTATTGTTTATTTAACGTTGTTGTTGTTGTTGTTGTTTATTTGACGTTGTTAATGTTGTTGACGTTGTTGTTGTTGTTTTTGTTATTTATTTGACGTTGTTGTTGTTGTTGTTTTTTTTGTTGGTGTTGTTGTTGTTTATTTGACGTTGTTAATGTTGATGACGTTGTTGTTGTTGTTTTTGTTGTTTATTTGACGTTGTTGTTGTTGTTGTTGTTTTTGTTGTTGGTGTTGTTGTTATTTATTTGACGTTGTTGTTATTGTTGTTGTTGTTTATGTGGCGTTGTTGTTGTTGTTGTTGTTGTTTATTTGACGTTGTTGTTGTTGTTGTTGTGTATTTGACGTTGTTGTTGTTGTTGTTTATTTGACGTTGTTGTTGTTATTGTTTATTTGACATTGTTGTTGTTGTTATTGACGTTGTTGTTGTTGTTGTTGTTGTTTATTTGACGTTGTTGTAGTTGTTTATTTGATGTTGTTTTAGTTGTTGTTGTTTATTTGATGTTGTTGTGGTTTTTTATTTGACGTTGTTGTTGTTGACATTGTTGTTGCTGTTGTTGTTTATTTGACGCTGTTGTTGTTGTTTATTTGACGTAGTTGTTGTTATTGACGTTGTTGTTGTTGTTTATTTGACGTTTTTGTTGTTGTTGATGTTGTTGTTGTTGTTGTTTTTTATTTGACGTTGTTGTTGTTGTTGTTTATTTGACGTTGTTGTTGTTGTTATTGTTGTTGTTGTTGTTGTTGTTTATTTGACGTTGTTGTTGTTGTTGTTGTTGTTTATTTGACGTTGTTGTTGTTGTTTATTTGACGTTGTTGTTGTTGTTTATTTGACATTGTTGTTGTTGATATTTATTTGACGTTGTTGTTGTTGTTATTGTTGTTGACGTTGTTGTTGTTGTTTATTTCATGTTGTTGTTGTTGTTGTTGTTGTTATTGTTGTTGTTGTTGTTTATTTGACGTTATTGTTGTTGTTGTTTATTTGACGTTGTTATTGTTGTTGTTATTGTTTATATGATGTTGTTGTTGTTGTTGACGTTGT
>OX451739.1:405121999-405156999 GCA_948472305.1 Vicia faba | reverse complement strand
GTTGTTGTTGTTGTTTATTTGACGTTGTTGTTGTTGTTTATTTGACGTTGTTGTTTATTTGACGTTGTTGTTGTTGATATTTATTTGACGTTGTTGTTGTTGTTGTTATTGTTGTTGACGTTGTTGTTGTTGTTTATTTCACGTTGTTGTTGTTGTTATTGTTGTTGTTGTTGTTGTTGTTGTTGTTTATTTGACGTTATTGTTGTTGTTGTTTATTTGACGTTGTTATTGTTGTTGTTGTTTATATGATGTTGTTGTTGTTGTTGACGTTGTTGTTGTTGTTATTGTTTATTTAACGTTGTTGTTGTTGTTGTTTATTTGACGTTGTTAATGTTGTTGACGTTGTTGTTGTTGTTTTTGTTGTTTATTTGACGTTGTTGTTTTCGTTGTTTTTTTTTTGTTGGTGTTGTTGTTGTTTATTTAACGTTGTTAATGTTGTTGTTGTTGTTGTTGTTGTTTATTTGACGTTGTTGTTGTTGTTTTTGTTGTTGGTGTTGTTGTTGTTTATTTGACGTTGTTGTTATTGTTGTTGTTGTTTATGTGACGTTGTTGTTGTTGTTGTTGTTTATTTGACGTTGTTGTTGTTGTTGTTGTTGTTTATTTGACGTTGTTGTTGTTGTTGTTTATTTGACGCTGTTATTGTTATTGTTTATTTGACATTGTTGTTGTTGTTGTTGACGTTGTTGTTGTTGTTTATTTGATGTTGTTGTTGTTGTTGACATTGTTGTTGTTGTTGTTTATTTGACGTTGTTGTTTATTTGATGTTGTTTTAGTTGTTGTTGTTTATTTGAGGTTGTTGTTGTTGTTGTTTATTTGACATTGTTGTTGTTGACATTGTTGGTGTTGTTTATTTGACGTTGTTGTTGTTGTTTATTTGACGTAGTTGATGTTATTGAAGTTGTTGTTGTTGTTGTTTATTTAATGTTTTTGTTGTTGTTGATGTTGTTGTTGTTGTTTTTTATTTGACGTTGTTGTTGTTGTTTATATGACGTTGTTGTTGTTGTTATTGTTGTTGTTGTTGTTTATTTGACGATGTTGTTGTTGTTGTTGTTTATTTGACGTTGTTGTTGTTGTTTATTTGACGTTGTTGTTGTTGTTGTTGTTTATTTGACGTTGTTGTTGTTGTTTATTTGACGGTGTTGTTGTTGTTGTTGTTGTTTATTTGACGTTGTTGTTGTTGTTTATTTGACGTTGTTGTTGTTGTTTATTTGACGTTGTTGTTGTTTATTTGACGTAGTTGTTGTTATTGACGTTGTTGTTGTTGTTTATTTGATGTTTTTGTTGTTGTTGATGTTGTTGTTGTTGTTGTTGTTGTTTATTTGACGTTGTTGTTGTTGTTTATTTGACGTTGTTGTTGTTGTTATTGTTGTTATTGTTGTTGTTTATTTGACGTTGTTGTTGTTGTTTATTTGACGTTGTTGTTGTTGTTGTTTATTTGACGTTGTTGTTGTTGTTGTTTATTTGACGTTGTTATTGTTATTGTTTATTTGACATTGTTGTTGTTGTTGTTGACGTTGTTGTTGTTCTTGTTTATTTGACGTTGTTGTTGTTGTTTATTTGATGTTGTTTTAGTTGTTGTTGTTTATTTGACGTTGTTGTGGTTTTTTATTTGACGTTGTTGTTGTTGACATTGTTGTTGTTGTTGTTTATTTGACGTTGTTGTTGTTGTTTATTTGACGTTGTTGTTGTTATTGACGTTGTTGTTGTTGTTTATTTGACGTTTTTGTTGTTGTTGATGTTGTTGTTGTTGTTTTTTATTTGACGTTGTTGTTGTTGTTGTTGTTGTTTATTTGACGTTGTTGTTGTTGTTATTGTTGTTGTTGTTGTTGTTGTTTATTTGACGTTGTTGTTGTTGTTGTTTATTTGACGTTGTTGTTGTTGTTGTTGTTTATTTGACGTTGTTGTTATTGTTATTTATTTGACGTTGTTGTTGTTGTTGTTATTGTTTATTTGACGTTGTTGTTGTTGTTTATTTGACGTTGTTATTGTTGTTTTTTTGACGTTGTTTTTGTTATTTGACATTGTTGTTGTTGTTGTATTTGTTGTTGTTGTTGTTGTTGTTGCTTATTTGACGTTGTTGTTATTGTTGCTATTTATTTGACGTTGTTGTTATTGTTGCTATTTATTTGACGTTGTTAATGTTGTTGATGTTGTTGTTGTTGTTGTTGTTTTTGTTGTTGTTATTGTTGGTGTTATTGTTGTTTATTTGACGATGTTGTTGATGTTGTTTATTTGACGTTGTTGTTGTTGTTTATTTGACGTTGTTGTTGTTGTTGTTTATTTGACGTTGTCGTTGTTGTTGTTGTTTATTTGACGTTGTTGTTGTTGTTTATTTGACATTGTTGTTGTTGTTATTGACGTTGTTGATGTTTATTTGACGTTGTTGTTGTTGTTGTTTATTTGATGTTGTTTTAGTTGTTGTTGTTTATTTGACGTTGTTGTTGTTGTTGTTTATTTGATGTTGTTTTAGTTGTTGTTGTTTATTTGACGTTGTTGTTGTTTTTTATTTGACGTTGTTGTTGTTGACATTGTTGTTGTTGTTTAGTCGACGTTGTTGTTGTTGTTTATTTGACGTAGTTGTTGTTATTGACGTTGTTGTTGTTGTTGTTTATTTGATGTTTTTGTTGTTGTTGATGTTGTTGTTGTTGTTTTTTATTTGACGTTGTTGTTGTTGTTTATATGACGTTGTTGTTGTTGTTATTGTTGTTGTTGTTGTTTATTTGACGATGTTGTTGCTGTTGTTGTTTATTTGACGTTGTTGTTGTTGTTTATTTCACGTTGTTGTTGTTGTTATTGTTGTTGTTGTTGTTGTTGTTTATTTGACGTTATTGTTCTTGTTGTTTATTTGATGTTGTTATTGTTGTTGTTGTTGTTTATATGATGTTGTTGTTGTTGTTGACGTTGTTGTTGTTGTTATTGTTTATTTAACGTTGTTGTTGTTGTTGTTGTTGTTTATTTGACGTTGTTAATGTTGTTGACGTTGTTGTTGTTGATTTTGTTGTTTATTTGACGTTGTTGTTGTTGTTGTTTTTGTTGGTGTTGTTGTTGTTTATTTGACGTTGTTAATGTTGATGACGTTGTTGTTGTTGTTTTTGTTGTTTATTTGACGTTGTTGTTGTTGTTGTTGTTGTTTTTGTTGTATGTGTTGTTGTTGTTTATTTGACGTTGTTGTTATTGTTGTTGTTGTTTATGTGACGTTGTTGTTGTTGTTGTTTATTTGACGTTGTTGTTGTTGTTGTGTATTTGACGTTGTTGTTGTTGTTGTTTATTTGACGTTGTTGTTGTTATTGTTTATTTGACGTTGTTGTTGTTGTTTATTTGATGTTGTTTTAGTTGTTGTTGTTTATTTGATGTTGTTGTGGTTTTTTATTTGACGTTGTTGTTGTTGACATTGTTGTTGTTGTTGTTGTTGTTTATTTGACATTGTTGTTGTTGTTTATTTGACGTAGTTTTTGTTATTGACGTTGTTGTTGTTGTTTATTTGATGTTTTTGTTGTTGTTGATGTTGTTGTTGTTGTTGTTTTTTATTTGACGTTGTTGTTGTTGTTGTTGTTGTTTATTTGACGTTGTTGTTGTTGTTATTGTTGTATTTGTTGTTGTTGTTCTTTATTTAACGTTGTTGTTGTTGTTGTTTATTTGACGTTGTTGTTGTTGTTTATTTGACGTTGTTGTTTATTTGACGTTGTTGTTGTTGATATTTATTTGACGTTGTTGTTGTTGTTGTTATTGTTGTTGACGTTGTTGTTGTTGTTTATTTCACGTTGTTGTTGTTGTTATTGTTGTTGTTGTTGTTGTTGTTGTTGTTGTTGTTTATTTGACGTTATTGTTGTTGTTGTTTATTTGACGTTGTTATTGTTGTTGTTGTTTATATGATGTTGTTGTTGTTGTTGACGTTGTTGTTGTTGTTATTGTTTATTTAACGTTGTTGTTGTTGTTGTTGTTTATTTGACGTTGTTAATGTTGTTGACGTTGTTGTTGTTGTTTTTGTTGTTTATTTGACGTTGTTGTTGTCGTTGTTTTTTTTTTGTTGGTGTTGTTGTTGTTTATTTAACGTTGTTAATGTTGTTGTTGTTGTTGTTGTTGTTTATTTGACGTTGTTGTTGTTGTTTTTGTTGTTGGTGTTGTTGTTGTTTATTTGACGTTGTTGTTATTGTTGTTGTTGTTTATGTGACGTTGTTGTTGTTGTTGTTGTTTATTTGACGTTGTTGTTGTTGTTGTTGTTTATTTGACGTTGTTGTTGTTGTTGTTTATTTGACGCTGTTATTGTTATTGTTTATTTGACATTGTTGTTGTTGTTGTTGACGTTGTTGTTGTTGTTTATTTGATGTTGTTGTTGTTGTTGACATTGTTGTTGTTGTTGTTTATTTGACGTTGTTGTTTATTTGATGTTGTTTTAGTTGTTGTTGTTTATTTGAGGTTGTTGTTGTTGTTGTTTATTTGACATTGTTGTTGTTGCCATTGTTGGTGTTGTTTATTTTACGTTGTTGTTGTTGTTTATTTGACGTAGTTGTTGTTATTGACGTTGTTGTTGTTGTTGTTTATTTGATGTTTTTGTTGTTGTTGATGTTGTTGTTGTTGTTTTTTATTTGACGTTGTTGTTGTTGTTTATATGACGTTGTTGTTGTTATTGTTGTTGTTGTTGTTTATTTGACGATGTTGTTGTTGTTGTTGTTTATTTGACGTTGTTGTTGTTTATTTGACGTTGTTGTTGTTGTTGTTGTTGTTTATTTGACGTTGTTGTTGTTGTTTATTTGACAGTGTTGTTGTTGTTGTTGTTGTTTATTTGACGTTGTTGTTGTTGTTGTTTATTTGACGTTGTTGTTGTTGTTTATTTGACGTTGTTGTTGTTTATTTGACGTAGTTGTTGTTATTGACGTTGTTGTTGTTGTTGTTTATTTGACTTTTTTGTTGTTGTTGATGTTGTTGTTGTTGTTGTTGTTTATTTGACGTTGTTGTTGTTGTTTATTTGACGTTGTTGTTGTTGTTATTGTTGTTATTGTTGTTGTTTATTTGACGTTATTGTTGTTGTTTATTTGACGTTGTTGTTGTTGTTGTTTATTTGACGTTGTTGTTGTTGTTGTTTATTTGACGTTGTTATTGTTATTGTTTATTTGACATTGTTGTTGTTGTTGTTGACGTTGTTGTTGTTCTTGTTTATTTGACGTTGTTGTTGTTGTTTATTTGATGTTGTTTTAGTTGTTGTTGTTTATTTGACGTTGTTGTGGTTTTTTATTTGACGTTGTTGTTGTTGACATTGTTGTTGTTGTTGTTGTTGTTTATTTGACGTTGTTGTTGTTGTTTATTTGACGTAGTTGTTGTTATTGACGTTGTTGTTGTTGTTTATTTGACGTTTTTGTTGTTGTTGATGTTGTTGTTGTTGTTTTTTATTTGACGTTGTTGTTGTTGTTGTTGTTGTTTATTTGACGTTGTTGTTGTTGTTATTGTTGTTGTTGTTGTTGTTGTTTATTTGACGTTGTTGTTGTTGTTGTTTATTTGACGTTGTTGTTGTTGTTGTTGTTTATTTGACGTTGTTGTTATTGTTATTTATTTGACGTTGTTGTTGTTGTTGTTGTTATTGTTTATTTGACGTTGTTGTTGTTGTTGTTTATTTGACGTTGTTATTGTTGTTTTTTTGACGTTGTTTTTGTTATTTGACATTGTTGTTGTTGTTGTATTTGTTGTTGTTGTTGTTGTTGCTTATTTGACGTTGTTGTTATTGTTGCTATTTATTTGACGTTGTTGTTATTGTTGCTATTTATTTGACGTTGTTAATGTTGTTGACGTTGTTGTTGTTGTTGTTGTTGTTTTTGTTGTTGTTATTGTTGGTGTTATTGTTGTTTATTTGACGATGTTGTTGATGTTGTTTATTTGACGTTGTTGTTGTTGTTGTTGTTTATTTGGCGTTGTTGTTGTTGTTGTTGTTGTTTATTTGACGTTGTCATTGTTGTTGTTGTTTATTTGACATTGTTGTTGTTGTTTATTTGACGATGTTGTTGTTGTTATTGACGTTGTTGATATTTATTTGACGTTGTTGTTGTTGTTGTTTATTTGATGTTGTTTTAGTTGTTGTTGTTTATTTGACGTTGTTGTTGTTTTTTATTTGACGTTGTTGTTGTTGACATTGTTGTTGTTGTTTATTCGACGTTGTTGTTGTTGTTTATTTGACGTAGTTGTTGTTATTGACGTTGTTGTTGTTGTTGTTGTTGTTTATTTGATGTTTTTGTTGTTGTTGATGTTGTTGTTGTTGTTTTTTATTTGACGTTGTTGTTGTTGTTTATATGACGTTGTTGTTGTTTTTATTGTTGTTGTTGTTGTTTATTTGACGTTATTGTTATTGTTGTTGTTTATTTGACGTTGTTGTTGTTATTTATTTGACGTTGTTGTTGTTGTTATTGTTTATTTGACGTTGTTGTTGTTGTTGTTGTTGTTGTTGTTGTTGTTGTTGTTTATTTGACGTTGTTAATGTTGTTGACGTTGTTGTTGTTGTTGTTTTTGTTATTTATTTGACGTTGTTATTGTTGTTTTTGTTGTTGTTATAGTTGGTGTTGTTGTTGTTTATTTGACGTTGTTGTTGTTGTTGTTGTTTATTTGACATTGTTGTTGTTGTTGTTTGTTTGACGTTGTTAATGTTGTTGACGTTGTTGTTGCTGTTGTTTATTTCATGTTGTTGTTGTTGATGTTATTGTTGTTGTTGTTGTTGCTTATTTGACGTTATTGTTGTTGTTGTTTATTTGACGTTGTTATTGTTGTTGTTGTTTATATGATGTTGTTGTTGTTGTTGACGTTGTTGTTGTTGTTATTGTTTATTTAATGTTGTTGTTGTTGTTGTTTATTTGACGTTGTTAATGTTGTTGACGTTGTTGTTGTTGTTGTTGTTGTTTATTTGACGTTGTTGTTGTTTTTTTTTTTTTGTTGGTGTTGTTGTTGTTTATTTAACGTTGTTAATGTTGTTGTTGTTGTTGTTGTTGTTTATTTGACGTTGTTGTTGTTGTTTTTGTTGTTGGTGTTGTTGTTGTTTATTTGACGTTATTGTTATTGTTGTTGTTGTTTATGTGACGTTGTTGTTGTTGTTGTTGTTGTTTATTTGACGTTGTTGTTGTTGTTGTTGTTTATTTGACGTTGTTGTTGTTGTTGTTGTTGTTTATTTGACGCTGTTATTGTTATTGTTTATTTGACATTGTTGTTGTTGTTGTTTATTTGATGTTGTTGTTGTTGTTGACATTGTTGTTGTTGTTGTTTATTTGACGTTGTTGTTTATTTGATGTTGTTTTAGTTGTTGTTGTTTATTTGAGGTTGTTGTTGTTGTTGTTTATTTGACATTGTTGTTGTTGACATTGTTGGTGTTGTTTATTTGACGTTGTTGTTGTTGTTTATTGGACGTAGTTGTTGTTATTGACGTTGTTGTTGTTGTTGTTTATTTGATGTTTTTGTTGTTGTTGATGTTGTTGTTGTTGTTTTTTATTTGACGTTGTTGTTGTTGTTTATATGACGTTGTTGTTGTTGTTATTGTTGTTGTTGTTGTTTATTTGACGATGTTGTTGTTGTTGTTGTTTATTTGACGTTGTTGTTGTTGTTTATTTGACGTTGTTGTTGTTGTTGTTTATTTGACGTTGTTGTTGTTGTTTATTTGACGGTGTTGTTGTTGTTGTTGTTTATTTGATGTTGTTGTTGTTGTTTATTTGACGTTGTTGTTGTTGTTTATTTGACGTTGTTGTTGTTTATTTGACATAGTTGTTGTTATTGACGTTGTTGTTGTTGTTTATTTGACGTTTTTGTTGTTGTTGATGTTGTTGTTGTTGTTGTTGTTGTTTATTTGACGTTGTTGTTGTTGTTTACTTGACGTTGTTGTTGTTGTTATTGTTGTTATTGTTGTTGTTTATTTGACGTTGTTGTTGTTGTTGTTGTTTATTTGACGTTGTTGTTGTTGTTGTTTATTTGACGTTGTTGTTGTTGTTGTTTATTTGACGTTGTTATTGTTATTGTTTATTTGACATTGTTGTTGTTGTTGTTGACGTTGTTGTTGTTCTTGTTTATTTGACGTTGTTGTTGTTTATTTGATGTTGTTTTAGTTGTTGTTGTTTATTTGACGTTGTTGTGGTTTTTTATTTGACGTTGTTGTTGTTGACATTGTTGTTGTTGTTGTTTATTTGACGTTGTTGTTGTTGTTTATTTGACGTTGTTGTTGTTATTGACGTTGTTGTTGTTGTTTATTTGACGTTTTTGTTGTTGTTGATGTTGTTGTTGTTGTTTTTTATTTGACGTTGTTGTTGTTGTTGTTGTTTATTTGACGTTGTTGTTGTTGTTATTGTTGTTGTTGTTGTTGTTTATTTGACGTTGTTGTTGTTGTTGTTTATTTGACGTTGTTGTTGTTGTTGTTGTTTATTTGACGTTGTTGTTGTTGTTATTTATTTGACGTTGTTGTTGTTGTTGTTATTGTTTATTTGACGTTGTTGTTGTTGTTGTTTATTTGACGTTGTTATTGTTGTTTTTTTGACGTTGTTTTTGTTATTTGACATTGTTGTTGTTGTTGTATTTGTTGTTGTTGTTGTTGTTGCTTATTTGACGTTGTTGTTATTGTTGCTATTTATTTGACGTTGTTGTTATTGTTGCTATTTATTTGACGTTGTTAATGTTGTTGACGTTGTTGTTGTTGTTGTTGTTGTTGTTTTTGTTGTTGTTATTGTTGGTGTTATTGTTGTTTATTTGACGATGTTGTTGGTGTTGTTTATTTGACGTTGTTGTTGTTGTTGTTGTTTATTTGGCGTTGTTGTTGTTGTTGTTGTTGTTGTTGTTTATTTGACGTTGTCATTGTTGTTGTTGTTTATTTGACATTGTTGTTGTTGTTTATTTGACATTGTTGTTGTTGTTATTGACGGTGTTGATATTAATTTGACGTTGTTGTTGTTGTTGTTGTTGTTTATTTGATGTTGTTTTAGTTGTTGTTGTTTATTTGACGTTGTTGTTGTTTTTTATTTGACGTTGTTGTTGTTGACATTGTTGTTGTTGTTTATTCGACGTTGTTGTTGTTGTTGTTGTTTATTTGACGTAGTTGTTGTTATTGACGTTGTTGTTGTTGTTGTTGTTGTTTATTTGATGTTTTTGTTGTTGTTGATGTTGTTGTTGTTGTTGTTTATTTGACGTTGTTAATGTTGTTGACGTTGTTGTTGTTGTTGTTGTTTATTTGACGTTGTTGTTGTTTTTTTTTTTTTTGTTGGTGTTGTTGTTGTTTATTTAACGTTGTTAATGTTGTTGTTGTTGTTGTTGTTGTTTATTTGACGTTGTTGTTGTTGTTTTTGTTGTTGGTGTTGTTGTTGTTTATTTGACGTTATTGTTATTGTTGTTGTTGTTTATGTGACGTTGTTGTTGTTGTTGTTGTTGTTTATTTGACGTTGTTGTTGTTGTTGTTGTTGTTTATTTGACGTTGTTGTTGTTGTTGTTGTTGTTTATTTGACGCTGTTATTGTTATTGTTTATTTGACATTGTTGTTGTTGTTGTTTATTTGATGTTGTTGTTGTTGTTGACATTGTTGTTGTTGTTGTTTATTTGACGTTGTTGTTTATTTGATGTTGTTTTAGTTGTTGTTGTTTATTTGAGGTTGTTGTTGTTGTTGTTTATTTGACATTGTTGTTGTTGACATTGTTGGTGTTGTTTATTTGACGTTGTTGTTGTTGTTTATTTGACGTAGTTGTTGTTATTGACGTTGTTGTTGTTGTTGTTTATTTGATGTTTTTGTTGTTGTTGATGTTGTTGTTGTTGTTTTTTATTTGACGTTGTTGTTGTTGTTTATATGACGTTGTTGTTGTTGTTATTGTTGTTGTTGTTGTTTATTTGACGATGTTGTTGTTGTTGTTGTTTATTTGACGTTGTTGTTGTTGTTTATTTGACGTTGTTGTTGTTGTTGTTTATTTGACGTTGTTGTTGTTGTTTATTTGACGGTGTTGTTGTTGTTGTTGTTTATTTGATGTTGTTGTTGTTGTTTATTTGACGTTGTTGTTGTTGTTTATTTGACGTTGTTGTTGTTTATTTGACATAGTTGTTGTTATTGACGTTGTTGTTGTTGTTTATTTGACGTTTTTGTTGTTGTTGATGTTGTTGTTGTTGTTGTTGTTGTTGTTTATTTGACGTTGTTGTTGTTGTTTACTTGACGTTGTTGTTGTTGTTATTGTTGTTATTGTTGTTGTTTATTTGACGTTGTTGTTGTTGTTGTTGTTTATTTGACGTTGTTGTTGTTGTTGTTTATTTGACGTTGTTGTTGTTGTTGTTTATTTGACGTTGTTATTGTTATTGTTTATTTGACATTGTTGTTGTTGTTGTTGACGTTGTTGTTGTTCTTGTTTATTTGACGTTGTTGTTGTTTATTTGATGTTGTTTTAGTTGTTGTTGTTTATTTGACGTTGTTGTGGTTTTTTATTTGACGTTGTTGTTGTTGACATTGTTGTTGTTGTTGTTTATTTGACGTTGTTGTTGTTGTTTATTTGACGTTGTTGTTGTTATTGACGTTGTTGTTGTTGTTTATTTGACGTTTTTGTTGTTGTTGATGTTGTTGTTGTTGTTTTTTATTTGACGTTGTTGTTGTTGTTGTTGTTTATTTGACGTTGTTGTTGTTGTTATTGTTGTTGTTGTTGTTGTTTATTTGACGTTGTTGTTGTTGTTGTTTATTTGACGTTGTTGTTGTTGTTGTTGTTTATTTGACGTTGTTGTTGTTGTTATTTATTTGACGTTGTTGTTGTTGTTGTTATTGTTTATTTGACGTTGTTGTTGTTGTTGTTTATTTGACGTTGTTATTGTTGTTTTTTTGACGTTGTTTTTGTTATTTGACATTGTTGTTGTTGTTGTATTTGTTGTTGTTGTTGTTGTTGCTTATTTGACGTTGTTGTTATTGTTGCTATTTATTTGACGTTGTTGTTATTGTTGCTATTTATTTGACGTTGTTAATGTTGTTGACGTTGTTGTTGTTGTTGTTGTTGTTGTTTTTGTTGTTGTTATTGTTGGTGTTATTGTTGTTTATTTGACGATGTTGTTGGTGTTGTTTATTTGACGTTGTTGTTGTTGTTGTTGTTTATTTGGCGTTGTTGTTGTTGTTGTTGTTGTTGTTTATT
Organism: Vicia faba; assembly: GCA_948472305.1. Taxonomy (NCBI): domain Eukaryota; kingdom Viridiplantae; phylum Streptophyta; class Magnoliopsida; order Fabales; family Fabaceae; genus Vicia; species Vicia faba. The sequence goes on along the minus strand of OX451739.1, from coordinate 405,145,900 downwards.
TGACGTTGTCATTGTTGTTGTTGTTTATTTGACATTGTTGTTGTTGTTTATTTGACATTGTTGTTGTTGTTATTGACGGTGTTGATATTAATTTGACGTTGTTGTTGTTGTTGTTGTTGTTTATTTGATGTTGTTTTAGTTGTTGTTGTTTATTTGACGTTGTTGTTGTTTTTTATTTGACGTTGTTGTTGTTGACATTGTTGTTGTTGTTTATTCGACGTTGTTGTTGTTGTTGTTGTTTATTTGACGTAGTTGTTGTTATTGACGTTGTTGTTGTTGTTGTTGTTGTTTATTTGATGTTTTTGTTGTTGTTGATGTTGTTGTTGTTGTTTTTTATTTGACGTTGTTGTTGTTGTTTATATGACGTTGTTGTTGTTGTTATTGTAGTTGTTGTTGTTTATTTGACGATGTTGTTGCTGTTGTTGTTTATTTGACGTTGTTGTTGTTGTTTATTTGACGTTATTGTTATTGTTGTTGTTTATTTGACGTTGTTGTTGTTATTTATTTGATGTTGTTGTTGTTGTTATTGTTTATTTGACGTTGTTGTTGTTGTTGTTGTTGTTGTTGTTGTTGTTTATTTGACGTTGTTAATGTTGTTGACGTTGTTGTTGTTGTTGTTTTTGTTATTTATTTGACGTTGTTATTGTTGTTTTTGTTGTTGTTATAGTTGGTGTTGTTGTTGTTTATTTGACGTTGTTGTTGTTGTTGTTGTTTATTTGACATTGTTGTTGTTGTTGTTTGTTTGACGTTGTTAATGTTGTTGACGTTGTTGTTGCTGTTGTTTATTTCATGTTGTTGTTGTTGATGTTATTGTTGTTGTTGTTGTTGTTGTTGCTTATTTGACGTTATTGTTGTTGTTGTTTATTTGACGTTGTTATTGTTGTTGTTGTTGTTTATATGACGTTGTTGTTATTGTTGACGTTGTTGTTGTTGTTGTTATTGTTTATTTAACGTTGTTGTTGTTGTTGTTCTTGTTTATTTGACGTTGTTAATGTTGTTGACGTTGTTGTTGTTGTTTTTGTTGTTTATTTGACGTTGTTGTTGTTGTTGTTTTTTTTTGTTGGTGTTGTTGTTGTTTATTTGAGGTTGTTAATGTTGATGACGTTGTTGTTGTTGTTTTTGTTGTTTATTTGACGTTGTTGTTGTTGTTGTTGTTTTTGTTGTTGGTGTTGTTGTTGTTTATTTGACGTTGTTGTTATTGTTGTTGTTGTTTATGTGACGTTGTTGTTGTTGTTGTTTATTTGACGTTGTTGTTGTTGTTGTGTATTTGACGTTGTTGTTGTTGTTGTTGTTTATTTGACGTTGTTGTTGTTATTGTTTATTTGACATTGTTGTTGTTGTTGTTGACGTTGTTGTTGTTGTTTATTTGACGTTGTTGTTGTTGTTTATTTAATGTTGTTTTAGTTGTTGTTGTTTATTTGATGTTGTTGTGGTTTTTTATTTGACGTTGTTGTTGTTGACATTGTTGTTGTTGTTGTTGTTTATTTGACATTGTTGTTGTTGTTTATTTGACGTAGTTGTTGTTATTGACGTTGTTGTTGTTGTTTATTTGACGTTTTTGTTGTTGTTGATGTTGTTGTTGTTGTTGTTTTTTATTTGACGTTGTTGTTGTTGTTGTTGTTGTTTATTTGACGTTGTTGTTGTTGTTATTGTTGTTGTTGTTGTTGTTGTTTATTTGACGTTGTTGTTGTTGTTTATTTGACGTTGTTGTTGTTGTTGTTGTTTATTTGACGTTGTTGTTGTTGATATTTATTTGACGTTGTTGTTGTTGTTATTGTTGTTGACGTTGTTGTTGTTGTTGTTGTTTATTTCACGTTGTTGTTGTTGTTATTGTTGTTGTTGTTGTTGTTGTTGTTTATTTGACGTTATTGTTGTTGTTGTTTATTTGACGTTGTTATTGTTGTTGTTGTTTATATGATGTTGTTGTTGTTGTTGACGTTGTTGTTGTTGTTATTGTTTATTTAACGTTGTTGTTGTTGTTGTTGTTTATTTGACGTTGTTAATGTTGTTGACGTTGTTGTTGTTGTTTTTGTTGTTTATTTGACGTTGTTGTTGTTGTTGTTGTTGTTGTTGTTTTTTTTGTTGGTGTTGTTGTTGTTTATTTGACGTTGTTAATGTTGTTGACGTTGTTGTTGTTGTTGTTTTTGTTGTTTATTTGACGTTGTGGTTGTTGTTGTTGTTTTTGTTGTTGTTGTTGTTGTTGTTTATTTGACGTTGTTGTTATTGTTGTTGTTGTTTATGTGACGTTGTTGTTGTTGTTGTTTATTTGACGTTGTTGTTGTTGTTTATTTGACGTTGTTGTTGTTGTTGTTGTTTATTTGACGTTGTTATTGTTATTGTTTATTTGACATTGTTGTTGTTGTTGTTGACGTTGTTGTTGTTGTTGTTTATTTGATGTTGTTGTTGTTGACATTGTTGTTGTTGTTGTTGTTTATTTGACGTTGTTGTTTATTTGATGTTGTTTTAGTTGTTGTTGTTTATTTGACGTTGTTGTTGTTTATTTGACATTGTTGTTGTTGACATTGTTGTTGTTGTTTATTTGACGTTGTTGTTGTTGTTTATTTGACGTAGTTGTTGTTATTGACGTTGTTGTTGTTGTTGTTGTTGTTTATTTGATGTTTTTGTTGTTGTTGATGTTGTTGTTGTTGTTTTTTATTTGACGTTGTTGTTGTTGTTTATATGACGTTATTGTTGTTGTTATTGTTGTTGTTGTTTATTTGACGATGTTGTTGTTGTTGTTGTTTATTTGACGTTGTTGTTGTTGTTTATTTGACGTTGTTGTTGTTGTTGTTGTTGTTTATTTGACGTTGTTGTTGTTGTTTATTTAAAGGTGTTGTTGTTGTTGTTGTTGTTTATTTGACGTTGTTGTTGTTGTTTATTTGACGTTATTGTTGTTGACGTTGTTATTGTTGTTTATTTGACGTAGTTGTTGTTATTGACGTTGTTGTTGTTGTTTATTTGACGTTTTTGTTGTTGTTGATGTTTATTTGACGTTGTTGTTGTTTATTTGACGTTGTTGTTGTTGTTGTTTATTTGACGTTGTTGTTGTTGTTGTTTATTTGACGTTGTTATTTTTATTGTTTATTTGACATTGTTGTTGTTGTTGTTGACGTTGTTATTTTTTGTTGTTTATTTGACGTTGTTGTTGTTGTTTATTTGATGTTGTTTTAGTTGTTGTTGTTTATTTGACGTTGTTGTGGTTTTTTATTTGACGTTGTTGTTGTTGACATTGTTGTTGTTGTTGTTTATTTGACGTTGTTGTTGTTGTTTAATTGACGTAGTTGTTGTTATTGACGTTGTTGTTGTTGTTTATTTGACATTTTTGGTGTTGTTGATGTTGTTGTTGTTGTTGTTTTTTATTTGACGTTGTTGTTGTTGTTGTTTATTTGACATTGTTGTTGTTGTTATTGTTGTTGTTGTTGTTGTTGTTTATTTGACGTTGTTGTTGTTGTTGTTTATTTGACGTTGTTGTTGTTGTTTATTTGACGTTGTTGTTGTTGTTATTTATTTGACATTGTTGTTGTTGTTGTTGTTATTGTTTATTTGACGTTGTTGTTGTTGTGTTTATTTGACGTTGTTATTGTTGTTTTTTTGACGTTGTTTTTGTTATTTGACATTGTTGTTGTTATTGTATTTGTTGTTGTTGTTGTTGTTGTTGCTTATTTGACGTTGTTGTTATTGTTGCTATTTATTTGACGTTGTTGTTATTGTTGCTATTTATTTGACGTTGTTAATGTTATTGACGTTGTTGTTGTTGTTGTTGTTTTTGTTGATGTTATTGTTGGTGTTATTGTTGTTTATTTGACGATGTTGTTGATGTTGTTTATTTGACGTTGTTGTTGTTGTTGTTAATTTGACGTTGTTGTTGTTGTTGTTGTTGTTGTTTATTTGACGTTGTCGTTGTTGTTGTTGTTTATTTGACGTTGTTGTTGTTGTTTATTTGACATTGTTGTTGTTGTTATTGACGTTGTTGATGTTTATTTGACGTTGTTGTTGTTGTTGTTTATTTGATGTTGTTTTAGTTGTTGTTGTTTATTTGACGTTGTTGTTGTTGTTGTTTATTTGATGTTGTTTTAGTTGTTGTTGTTTATTTGACGTTGTTGTTGTTTTTTATTTGACGTTGTTGTTGTTGACATTGTTGTTGTTGTTTATTCGACGTTGTTGTTGTTGTTTATTTGACGTAGTTGTTGTTATTGACGTTGTTGTTGTTGTTGTTTATTTGATGTTTTTGTTGTTGTTGATGTTGTTGTTGTTGTTTTTTATTTGACGTTGTTGTTGTTGTTTATATGACGTTGTTGTTGTTGTTATTGTTGGTGTTGTTGTTTATTTGACGATGTTGTTGCTGTTGTTGTTTATTTGACGTTGTTGTTGTTGTTTATTTGACGTTGTTATTGTTGTTGTTTATTTGACGTTGTTGTTGTTATTTATTTGACGTTGTTGTTGTTGTTATTGTTTATTTGACGTTGTTGTTGTTGTTGTTGTTTATTTGACGTTGTTAATGTTGTTGACGTAGTTGTTGTTGTTGTTTTTGTTATTTATTTGACGTTGTTATTGTTGTTTTTGTTGTTGTTATAGTTGGTGTTGTTGTTGTTTATTTGGTGTTGTTGTTGTTGTTGTTTATTTGACATTGTTGTTGTTGTTGTTTGTTTGACGTTGTTAATGTTGTTGACGTTGTTGTTGGTGTTGTTTATTTCATGTTGTTGTTGTTGATGTTATTGTTGTTGTTGTTGTTGTTGCTTATTTGACGTTATTGTTGTTGTTGTTGTTTATTTGACGTTGTTATTGTTGTTGTTGTTTATATGACGTTGTTGTTATTGTTGACGTTGTTGTTGTTGTTATTGTTTATTTAACGTTGTTGTTGTTGTTGATGTTTATTTGACGTTGTTAATGTTGTTGACGTTGTTGTTGTTGTTTTTGTTGTTTATTTGACGTTGTTGTTGTTGTTGTTGTTGTTTTTATTGTTGGTGTTGTTGTTGTTTATTTGACGTTGTCAATGTTGTTGACGTTGTTGTTGTTGTTTTTGTTGTTTATTTGACGTTGTTGTTGTTGTTGTTTTTGTTGTTGGTGTTGTTGTTCTTTATTTGACGTTGTTGTTATTGTTGTTGTTGTTTATGTGAAGTTGTTGTTGTTGTTGTTTATTTGACGTTGTTGTTGTTGTTGTTGTTTATTTGACGTTGTTGTTGTTGTTGTTTATTTTACGTTGTTGTTGTTATTGTTTATTTGACATTGTTGTTGTATTTGTTGACGTTGTCGTTGTTGTTGTTGTTGTTTATTTGACGTTGTTGTTGTTGTTGTTTATTTGATGTTTTTTAGTTGTTGTTGTTTATTTGACGTTGTTGTGGTTTTTTATTTGACGTTGTTGTTGTTGACATTGTTGTAGTTGTTATTTATTTGACGTTGTTGTTGTTGTTTATTTGACGTAGTTGTTGTTATTGACGTTGTTGTTGTTGTTTATTTGACGTTTTTGTTGTTGTTGATGTTGTTGTTGTTGTTTATTTGACGTTGTTGTTGTTGTTTATTTGACATTGTTGTTGTTATTGTTGTTGTTGTTGTTGTTGTTTATTTGACGTTGTTGTTGTTGTTTATTTGACGTTGTTGTTGTTGTTTATTTGACGTTGTTGTTGTTGTTGTTTATTTGACGTTGTCGTTGTAGTTATTTATTTGACGTTGTTGTTGTTGTTATTGTTTATTTGACGTTGTTGTTGTTGTTGTTGTTTATTTGACGTTGTTATTGTTGTTTTTTTGACGTTGTTTTTGTTATTTAACGTTGTTGTTGTTGTTGTTGTATTAGTAATTGTTATTGTTGTTGCTTATTTGACGTTGTTGTTGTTGTTTATTTTACGTTGTTGTTGTTGTTGTTTATTTGACGGTGTTGTTGTTGTTGTTTATTTGACGTTGTTGTAGTTGACGTTGTTGTTGTTGTTTATTTGACGTTGTTGTTGTTGTTGTTTATTTGACGTAGTTGTTGTTATTGACGTTGTTGTTGTTGTTGTTTATTTGACGTTGTTGTTGATATTTATTTGACGTTGTTGTTGTTGTTATTGTTTATTTGACGTTGTTGTTGTTGTTTATTTGACGTTGTTATTCTTGTTTTTTTGACGTTGTTTTTGTTATGTGACGTTGTTGTTGTTGTTGTTGTTGTATTTGTTGTTGTTGTTGTTGTTGTTATTGTTATTGTTGTTATTGTTGCTTATTTGACGTTGTTGTTATTGTTGCTATTTATTTGACATTGTTGTTGTTGTTGTTTCTTTGACGTTGTTGTTGTTGTTGTTTATTTGACGTTGTTGTTGTTGTTGTTGTTTATTTGACGTTGTTGTTGTTGTATTTGTTTTTGTTGTTATTGTTGTTGCGTATTTGACGTTGTTGTTATTGTTGTTGTTTATTTGACGTTGTTGTTGTTGTTGTTGTTTATTTGACGTTGTTGTTGTTGTTGTTTATTTGACGTTTTTGTTGTTGTTGTTGTTTATTCGACGTTGTTGTTGTTGTTATTTATTTGACGTTGTTGTTGTTGTTGTTATTGTGTATTTGACGTTGTTGTTGTTGTTGTTTATTTGACGTTGTTATTGTTGTTTTTTTGACGTTGTTTTTGTTATTTGACATTGTTGTTGTTGTTGTATTTGTTGTTGTTGTTGTTGTTGTTGCTTATATGACGTTGTTGTTATTGTTGCTATTTATTTGACGTTGTTGTTATTGTTGCTATTTATTTGACGTTGTTGTTGTTGTTTATTTGACATTGTTGTTGTTGTTATTGACGTTGTTGATGTTTATTTGACGTTGTTGTTGTTGTTGTTTATTTGATGTTGTTTTAGTTGTTGTTGTTTATTTGACGTTGTTGTTGTTGTTGTTTATTTGATGTTGTTTTAGTTGTTGTTGTTTATTTGACGTTGTTGTTGTTTTTTATTTGACGTTGTTGTTGTTGACATTGTTGTTGTTGTTTATTCGACGTTGTTATTGTTGTTTATTTGACGTAGTTGTTGTTATTGACGTTGTTGTTGTTGTTGTTGTTTATTTGATGTTTTTGTTGTTGTTGATGTTGTTGTTGTTGTTTTTTATTTGACGTTGTTGTTGTTGTTTATATGACGTTGTTGTTGTTGTTATTGTTGTTGTTGTTGTTTATTTGACGATGTTGTTGCTGTTGTTGTTTATTTGACGTTGTTGTTGTTGTTTATTTGACATTGTTGTTGTTGTTGTTGTTGTTGTTTATTTGACGTTGTTGTTGTTATTTATTTGACGTTGTTGTTGTTGTTATTGTTTATTTGACGTTGTTGTTGTTGTTTATTTGACGTTGTTAATGTTGTTGACGTTGTTGTTGTTGTTTTTGTTATTTATTTGACGTTGTTATTGTTGTTTTTGTTGTTGTTATAGTTGGTGTTGTTGTTGTTTATTTGGTGTTGTTGTTGTTGTTGTTTATTTGACATTGTTGTTGTTGTTGTTTGTTTGACGTTGTTAATGTTGTTGACGTTGTTGTTGCTGTTGTTTATTTCATGTTGTTGTTGTTGATGTTATTGTTGTTGTTGTTGTTGTTGCTTATTTGACGTTATTGTTGTTTTTGTTTATTTGACGTTGTTATTGTTGTTGTTGTTGTTTATATGACGTTGTTGTTATTGTTGACGTTGTTGTTGTTGTTGTTGTTGTTTATTTAACGTTGTTGTTGTTGTTGTTTATTTGACGTTGTTAATGTTGTTGACGTTGTTGTTGTTGTTTTTGTTGTTTATTTGACGTTGTTGTTGTTGTTGTTGTTTTTGTTGTTGGTGTTGTTGTTGTTTATTTGACGTTGTCAATGTTGTTGACGTTGTTGTTGTTGTTTTTGTTGTTTATTTGACGTTGTTGTTGTTGTTGTTGTTTTTGTTGTTGGTGTTGTTGTTCTTTATTTGACGTTGTTGTTATTGTTGTTGTTGTTAATGTGAAGTTGTTGTTGTTGTTGTTTATTTGACGTTGTTGTTGTTGTTGTTTATTTGACGTTGTTGTTGTTGTTGTTTATTTTACGTTGTTGTTGTTATTGTTTATTTGACATTGTTGTTGTTGTTGTTGACGTTGTCGTTGTTGTTGTTGTTGTTTATTTGACGTTGTTGTTGTTGTTGTTTATTTGATGTTTTTTAGTTGTTGTTGTTTATTTGACGTTGTTGTGGTTTTTTATTTGACGTTGTTGTTGTTGACATTGTTGTAGTTGTTATTTATTTGACGTTGTTGTTGTTGTTTATTTGACGTAGTTGTTGTTATTGACGTTGTTGTTGTTGTTTATTTGACGTTTTTGTTGTTGTTGATGTTGTTGTTGTTGTTTATTTGACGTTGTTGTTGTTGTTTATTTGACATTGTTGTTGTTATTGTTGTTGTTGTTGTTGTTGTTTATTTGACGTTGTTGTTGTTGTTTATTTGACGTTGTTGTTGTTGTTTATTTGACGTTGTTGTTGTTGTTGTTTATTTGACGTTGTCGTTGTAGTTATTTATTTGACGTTGTTGTTGTTGTTATTGTTTATTTGACGTTGTTGTTGTTGTTGTTGTTTATTTGACGTTGTTATTGTTGTTTTTTTGACGTTGTTTTTGTTATTTAACGTTGTTGTTGTTGTTGTTGTATTAGTAATTGTTATTGTTGTTGCTTATTTGACGTTGTTGTTGTTGTTTATTTTACGTTGTTGTTGTTGTTGTTTATTTGACGGTGTTGTTGTTGTTGTTTATTTGACGTTGTTGTAGTTGACGTTGTTGTTGTTGTTTATTTGACGTTGTTGTTGTTGTTGTTTATTTGACGTAGTTGTTGTTATTGACGTTGTTGTTGTTGTTGTTTATTTGACGTTGTTGTTGATATTTATTTGACGTTGTTGTTGTTGTTATTGTTTATTTGACGTTGTTGTTGTTGTTTATTTGACGTTGTTATTCTTGTTTTTTTGACGTTGTTTTTGTTATGTGACGTTGTTGTTGTTGTTGTTGTTGTTGTTGTTGTATTTGTTGTTGTTGTTGTTGTTGTTATTGTTATTGTTGTTATTGTTGCTTATTTGACGTTGTTGTTATTGTTGCTATTTATTTGACATTGTTGTTGTTGTTGTTTCTTTGACGTTGTTGTTGTTGTTGTTTATTTGACGTTGTTGTTGTTGTTGTTGTTTATTTGACGTTGTTGTTGTTGTATTTGTTTTTGTTGTTATTGTTGTTGCGTATTTGACGTTGTTGTTATTGTTGTTGTTTATTTGACGTTGTTGTTGTTGTTGTTGTTTATTTGACGTTGTTGTTGTTGTTGTTTATTTGACGTTTTTGTTGTTGTTGTTGTTTATTCGACGTTGTTGTTGTTGTTATTTATTTGACGTTGTTGTTGTTGTTGTTATTGTGTATTTGACGTTGTTGTTGTTGTTGTTTATTTGACGTTGTTATTGTTGTTTTTTTGACGTTGTTTTTGTTATTTGACATTGTTGTTGTTGTTGTATTTGTTGTTGTTGTTGTTGTTGTTGCTTATATGACGTTGTTGTTATTGTTGCTATTTATTTGACGTTGTTGTTATTGTTGCTATTTATTTGACGTTGTTGTTGTTGTTTATTTGACATTGTTGTTGTTGTTATTGACGTTGTTGATGTTTATTTGACGTTGTTGTTGTTGTTGTTTATTTGATGTTGTTTTAGTTGTTGTTGTTTATTTGACGTTGTTGTTGTTGTTGTTTATTTGATGTTGTTTTAGTTGTTGTTGTTTATTTAACGTTGTTGTTGTTTTTTATTTGACGTTGTTGTTGTTGACATTGTTGTTGTTTATTCGACGTTGTTATTGTTGTTTATTTGACGTAGTTGTTGTTATTGACGTTGTTGTTGTTGTTGTTGTTTATTTGATGTTTTTGTTGTTGTTGATGTTGTTGTTGTTGTTTTTTATTTGACGTTGTTGTTGTTGTTTATATGACGTTGTTGTTGTTGTTATTGTTGTTGTTGTTGTTTATTTGACGATGTTGTTGCTGTTGTTGTTTATTTGACGTTGTTGTTGTTGTTTATTTGACATTGTTGTTGTTGTTGTTGTTGTTGTTGTTTATTTGACGTTGTTGTTGTTATTTATTTGACGTTGTTGTTGTTGTTATTGTTTATTTGACGTTGTTGTTGTTGTTTATTTGACGTTGTTAATGTTGTTGACGTTGTTGTTGTTGTTTTTGTTATTTATTTGACGTTGTTATTGTTGTTTTTGTTGTTGTTATAGTTGGTGTTGTTGTTGTTTATTTGGTGTTGTTGTTGTTGTTGTTTATTTGACATTGTTGTTGTTGTTGTTTGTTTGACGTTGTTAATGTTGTTGACGTTGTTGTTGCTGTTGTTTATTTCATGTTGTTGTTGTTGATGTTATTGTTGTTGTTGTTGTTGTTGCTTATTTGACGTTATTGTTGTTTTTGTTTATTTGACGTTGTTATTGTTGTTGTTGTTGTTTATATGACGTTGTTGTTATTGTTGACGTTGTTGTTGTTGTTGTTGTTGTTTATTTAACGTTGTTGTTGTTGTTGTTTATTTGACGTTGTTAATGTTGTTGACGTTGTTGTTGTTGTTTTTGTTGTTTATTTGACGTTGTTGTTGTTGTTGTTGTTTTTGTTGTTGGTGTTGTTGTTGTTTATTTGACGTTGTCAATGTTGTTGACGTTGTTGTTGTTGTTTTTGTTGTTTATTTGACGTTGTTGTTGTTGTTGTTGTTTTTGTTGTTGGTGTTGTTGTTCTTTATTTGACATTGTTGTTATTGTTGTTGTTGTTAATGTGAAGTTGTTGTTGTTGTTGTTTATTTGACGTTGTTGTTGTTGTTGTTTATTTGACGTTGTTGTTGTTGTTGTTTATTTTACGTTGTTGTTGTTATTGTTTATTTGACATTGTTGTTGTTGTTGTTGACGTTGTCGTTGTTGTTGTTGTTTATTTGACGTTGTTGTTGTTGTTGTTTATTTGATGTTTTCTAGTTGTTGTTGTTTATTTGACGTTGTTGTGGTTTTTTATTTGACGTTGTTGTTGTTGACATTGTTGTAGTTGTTGTTTATTTGACGTTGTTGTTGTTGTTTATTTGACGTAGTTGTTGTTATTGACGTTTTTGTTGTTGTTTATTTGACGTTTTTGTTGTTGTTGATGTTGTTGTTGTTGTTTATTTGACGTTGTTGTTGTTGTTGTTTATTTGACGTTGTTGTTGTTGTTATTGTTGTTGTTGTTGTTGTTGTTTATTTGACGTTGTTGTTGTTGTTTATTTGACGTTGTTTTAGTTGTTGTTGTTTATTTGACGTTGTTGTGGTTTTTTATTTGACGTTGTTGTTGTTGACATTGTTGTTGTTGTTGTTTATTTGACGTTGTTGTTGTTGTTTAATTGACGTAGTTGTTGTTATTGACGTTGTTGTTGTTGTTTATTTGACATTTTTGGTGTTGTTGATGTTGTTGTTGTTGTTGTTTTTTATTTGACGTTGTTGTTGTTGTTGTTTATTTGACATTGTTGTTGTTGTTATTGTTGTTGTTGTTGTTGTTGTTTATTTGACGTTGTTGTTGTTGTTGTTTATTTGACGTTGTTGTTGTTGTTTATTTGACGTTGTTGTTGTTGTTATTTATTTGACATTGTTGTTGTTGTTGTTGTTATTGTTTATTTGACGTTGTTGTTGTTGTGTTTATTTGACGTTGTTATTGTTGTTTTTTTGACGTTGTTTTTGTTATTTGACATTGTTGTTGTTATTGTATTTGTTGTTGTTGTTGTTGTTGTTGCTTATTTGACGTTGTTGTTATTGTTGCTATTTATTTGACGTTGTTGTTATTGTTGCTATTTATTTGACGTTGTTAATGTTATTGACGTTGTTGTTGTTGTTGTTGTTTTTGTTGATGTTATTGTTGGTGTTATTGTTGTTTATTTGACGATGTTGTTGATGTTGTTTATTTGACGTTGTTGTTGTTGTTGTTAATTTGACGTTGTTGTTGTTGTTGTTGTTGTTGTTTATTTGACGTTGTCGTTGTTGTTGTTGTTTATTTGACGTTGTTGTTGTTGTTTATTTGACATTGTTGTTGTTGTTATTGACGTTGTTGATGTTTATTTGACGTTGTTGTTGTTGTTGTTTATTTGATGTTGTTTTAGTTGTTGTTGTTTATTTGACGTTGTTGTTGTTGTTGTTTATTTGATGTTGTTTTAGTTGTTGTTGTTTATTTGACGTTGTTGTTGTTTTTTATTTGACGTTGTTGTTGTTGACATTGTTGTTGTTGTTTATTCGACGTTGTTGTTGTTGTTTATTTGACGTAGTTGTTGTTATTGACGTTGTTGTTGTTGTTGTTTATTTGATGTTTTTGTTGTTGTTGATGTTGTTGTTGTTGTTTTTTATTTGACGTTGTTGTTGTTGTTTATATGACGTTGTTGTTGTTGTTATTGTTGGTGTTGTTGTTTATTTGACGATGTTGTTGCTGTTGTTGTTTATTTGACGTTGTTGTTGTTGTTTATTTGACGTTGTTATTGTTGTTGTTTATTTGACGTTGTTGTTGTTATTTATTTGACGTTGTTGTTGTTGTTATTGTTTATTTGACGTTGTTGTTGTTGTTGTTGTTTATTTGACGTTGTTAATGTTGTTGACGTAGTTGTTGTTGTTGTTTTTGTTATTTATTTGACGTTGTTATTGTTGTTTTTGTTGTTGTTATAGTTGGTGTTGTTGTTGTTTATTTGGTGTTGTTGTTGTTGTTGTTTATTTGACATTGTTGTTGTTGTTGTTTGTTTGACGTTGTTAATGTTGTTGACGTTGTTGTTGGTGTTGTTTATTTCATGTTGTTGTTGTTGATGTTATTGTTGTTGTTGTTGTTGTTGCTTATTTGACGTTATTGTTGTTGTTGTTGTTTATTTGACGTTGTTATTGTTGTTGTTGTTTATATGACGTTGTTGTTATTGTTGACGTTGTTGTTGTTGTTATTGTTTATTTAACGTTGTTGTTGTTGTTGATGTTTATTTGACGTTGTTAATGTTGTTGACGTTGTTGTTGTTGTTTTTGTTGTTTATTTGACGTTGTTGTTGTTGTTGTTGTTGTTTTTATTGTTGGTGTTGTTGTTGTTTATTTGACGTTGTCAATGTTGTTGACGTTGTTGTTGTTGTTTTTGTTGTTTATTTGACGTTGTTGTTGTTGTTGTTTTTGTTGTTGGTGTTGTTGTTCTTTATTTGACGTTGTTGTTATTGTTGTTGTTGTTTATGTGAAGTTGTTGTTGTTGTTGTTTATTTGACGTTGTTGTTGTTGTTGTTGTTTATTTGACGTTGTTGTTGTTGTTGTTTATTTTACGTTGTTGTTGTTATTGTTTATTTGACATTGTTGTTGTATTTGTTGACGTTGTCGTTGTTGTTGTTGTTGTTTATTTGACGTTGTTGTTGTTGTTGTTTATTTGATGTTTTTTAGTTGTTGTTGTTTATTTGACGTTGTTGTGGTTTTTTATTTGACGTTGTTGTTGTTGACATTGTTGTAGTTGTTATTTATTTGACGTTGTTGTTGTTGTTTATTTGACGTAGTTGTTGTTATTGACGTTGTTGTTGTTGTTTATTTGATGTTTTTGTTGTTGTTGATGTTGTTGTTGTTGTTTATTTGACGTTGTTGTTGTTGTTTATTTGACATTGTTGTTGTTATTGTTGTTGTTGTTGTTGTTGTTTATTTGACGTTGTTGTTGTTGTTTATTTGACGTTGTTGTTGTTGTTTATTTGACGTTGTTGTTGTTGTTGTTTATTTGACGTTGTCGTTGTAGTTATTTATTTGACGTTGTTGTTGTTGTTATTGTTTATTTGACGTTGTTGTTGTTGTTGTTGTTTATTTGACGTTGTTATTGTTGTTTTTTTGACGTTGTTTTTGTTATTTAACGTTGTTGTTGTTGTTGTTGTATTAGTAATTGTTATTGTTGTTGCTTATTTGACGTTGTTGTTGTTGTTTATTTTACGTTGTTGTTGTTGTTGTTTATTTGACGGTGTTGTTGTTGTTGTTTATTTGACGTTGTTGTAGTTGACGTTGTTGTTGTTGTTTATTTGACGTTGTTGTTGTTGTTGTTTATTTGACGTAGTTGTTGTTATTGACGTTGTTGTTGTTGTTGTTTATTTGACGTTGTTGTTGATATTTATTTGACGTTGTTGTTGTTGTTATTGTTTATTTGACGTTGTTGTTGTTGTTTATTTGACGTTGTTATTCTTGTTTTTTTGACGTTGTTTTTGTTATGTGACGTTGTTGTTGTTGTTGTTGTTGTATTTGTTGTTGTTGTTGTTGTTGTTATTGTTATTGTTGTTATTGTTGCTTATTTGACGTTGTTGTTATTGTTGCTATTTATTTGACATTGTTGTTGTTGTTGTTTCTTTGACGTTGTTGTTGTTGTTGTTTATTTGACGTTGTTGTTGTTGTTGTTGTTTATTTGACGTTGTTGTTGTTGTATTTGTTTTTGTTGTTATTGTTGTTGCGTATTTGACGTTGTTGTTATTGTTGTTGTTTATTTGACGTTGTTGTTGTTGTTGTTGTTTATTTGACGTTGTTGTTGTTGTTGTTTATTTGACGTTTTTGTTGTTGTTGTTGTTTATTCGACGTTGTTGTTGTTGTTATTTATTTGACGTTGTTGTTGTTGTTGTTATTGTGTATTTGACGTTGTTGTTGTTGTTGTTTATTTGACGTTGTTATTGTTGTTTTTTTGACGTTGTTTTTGTTATTTGACATTGTTGTTGTTGTTGTATTTGTTGTTGTTGTTGTTGTTGTTGCTTATATGACGTTGTTGTTATTGTTGCTATTTATTTGACGTTGTTGTTATTGTTGCTATTTATTTGACGTTGTTGTTGTTGTTTATTTGACATTGTTGTTGTTGTTATTGACGTTGTTGATGTTTATTTGACGTTGTTGTTGTTGTTGTTTATTTGATGTTGTTTTAGTTGTTGTTGTTTATTTGACGTTGTTGTTGTTGTTGTTTATTTGATGTTGTTTTAGTTGTTGTTGTTTATTTGACGTTGTTGTTGTTTTTTATTTGACGTTGTTGTTGTTGACATTGTTGTTGTTGTTTATTCGACGTTGTTATTGTTGTTTATTTGACGTAGTTGTTGTTATTGACGTTGTTGTTGTTGTTGTTGTTTATTTGATGTTTTTGTTGTTGTTGATGTTGTTGTTGTTGTTTTTTATTTGACGTTGTTGTTGTTGTTTATATGACGTTGTTGTTGTTGTTATTGTTGTTGTTGTTGTTTATTTGACGATGTTGTTGCTGTTGTTGTTTATTTGACGTTGTTGTTGTTGTTTATTTGACATTGTTGTTGTTGTTGTTGTTGTTGTTTATTTGACGTTGTTGTTGTTATTTATTTGACGTTGTTGTTGTTGTTATTGTTTATTTGACGTTGTTGTTGTTGTTTATTTGACGTTGTTAATGTTGTTGACGTTGTTGTTGTTGTTGTTTTTGTTATTTATTTGACGTTGTTATTGTTGTTTTTGTTGTTGTTATAGTTGGTGTTGTTGTTGTTTATTTGGTGTTGTTGTTGTTGTTGTTTATTTGACATTGTTGTTGTTGTTGTTTGTTTGACGTTGTTAATGTTGTTGACGTTGTTGTTGCTGTTGTTTATTTCATGTTGTTGTTGTTGATGTTATTGTTGTTGTTGTTGTTGTTGCTTATTTGACGTTATTGTTGTTTTTGTTTATTTGACGTTGTTATTGTTGTTGTTGTTGTTTATATGACGTTGTTGTTATTGTTGACGTTGTTGTTGTTGTTGTTGTTGTTTATTTAACGTTGTTGTTGTTGTTGTTTATTTGACGTTGTTAATGTTGTTGACGTTGTTGTTGTTGTTTTTGTTGTTTATTTGACGTTGTTGTTGTTGTTGTTGTTTTTGTTGTTGGTGTTGTTGTTGTTTATTTGACGTTGTCAATGTTGTTGACGTTGTTGTTGTTGTTTTTGTTGTTTATTTGACGTTGTTGTTGTTGTTGTTGTTTTTGTTGTTGGTGTTGTTGTTCTTTATTTGACGTTGTTGTTATTGTTGTTGTTGTTAATGTGAAGTTGTTGTTGTTGTTGTTTATTTGACGTTGTTGTTGTTGTTGTTTATTTGACGTTGTTGTTGTTGTTGTTTATTTTACGTTGTTGTTGTTATTGTTTATTTGACATTGTTGTTGTTGTTGTTGACGTTGTCGTTGTTGTTGTTGTTGTTTATTTGACGTTGTTGTTGTTGTTGTTTATTTGATGTTTTTTAGTTGTTGTTGTTTATTTGACGTTGTTGTGGTTTTTTATTTGACGTTGTTGTTGTTGACATTGTTGTAGTTGTTATTTATTTGACGTTGTTGTTGTTGTTTATTTGACGTAGTTGTTGTTATTGACGTTGTTGTTGTTGTTTATTTGACGTTTTTGTTGTTGTTGATGTTGTTGTTGTTGTTTATTTGACGTTGTTGTTGTTGTTTATTTGACATTGTTGTTGTTATTGTTGTTGTTGTTGTTGTTGTTTATTTGACGTTGTTGTTGTTGTTTATTTGACGTTGTTGTTGTTGTTTATTTGACGTTGTTGTTGTTGTTGTTTATTTGACGTTGTCGTTGTAGTTATTTATTTGACGTTGTTGTTGTTGTTATTGTTTATTTGACGTTGTTGTTGTTGTTGTTGTTTATTTGACGTTGTTATTGTTGTTTTTTTGACGTTGTTTTTGTTATTTAACGTTGTTGTTGTTGTTGTTGTATTAGTAATTGTTATTGTTGTTGCTTATTTGACGTTGTTGTTGTTGTTTATTTTACGTTGTTGTTGTTGTTGTTTATTTGACGGTGTTGTTGTTGTTGTTTATTTGACGTTGTTGTAGTTGACGTTGTTGTTGTTGTTTATTTGACGTTGTTGTTGTTGTTGTTTATTTGACGTAGTTGTTGTTATTGACGTTGTTGTTGTTGTTGTTTATTTGACGTTGTTGTTGATATTTATTTGACGTTGTTGTTGTTGTTATTGTTTATTTGACGTTGTTGTTGTTGTTTATTTGACGTTGTTATTCTTGTTTTTTTGACGTTGTTTTTGTTATGTGACGTTGTTGTTGTTGTTGTTGTTGTTGTATTTGTTGTTGTTGTTGTTGTTGTTATTGTTATTGTTGTTATTGTTGCTTATTTGACGTTGTTGTTATTGTTGCTATTTATTTGACATTGTTGTTGTTGTTGTTTCTTTGACGTTGTTGTTGTTGTTGTTGTTTATTTGACGTTGTTGTTGTTGTTGTTGTTTATTTGACGTTGTTGTTGTTGTATTTGTTTTTGTTGTTATTGTTGTTGCGTATTTGACGTTGTTGTTATTGTTGTTGTTTATTTGACGTTGTTGTTGTTGTTGTTGTTTATTTGACGTTGTTGTTGTTGTTGTTTATTTGACGTTTTTGTTGTTGTTGTTGTTTATTCGACGTTGTTGTTGTTGTTATTTATTTGACGTTGTTGTTGTTGTTGTTATTGTGTATTTGACGTTGTTGTTGTTGTTGTTTATTTGACGTTGTTATTGTTGTTTTTTTGACGTTGTTTTTGTTATTTGACATTGTTGTTGTTGTTGTATTTGTTGTTGTTGTTGTTGTTGTTGCTTATATGACGTTGTTGTTATTGTTGCTATTTATTTGACGTTGTTGTTATTGTTGCTATTTATTTGACGTTGTTGTTGTTGTTTATTTGACATTGTTGTTGTTGTTATTGACGTTGTTGATGTTTATTTGACGTTGTTGTTGTTGTTGTTTATTTGATGTTGTTTTAGTTGTTGTTGTTTATTTGACGTTGTTGTTGTTGTTGTTTATTTGATGTTGTTTTAGTTGTTGTTGTTTATTTAACGTTGTTGTTGTTTTTTATTTGACGTTGTTGTTGTTGACATTGTTGTTGTTTATTCGACGTTGTTATTGTTGTTTATTTGACGTAGTTGTTGTTATTGACGTTGTTGTTGTTGTTGTTGTTTATTTGATGTTTTTGTTGTTGTTGATGTTGTTGTTGTTGTTTTTTATTTGACGTTGTTGTTGTTGTTTATATGACGTTGTTGTTGTTGTTATTGTTGTTGTTGTTGTTTATTTGACGATGTTGTTGCTGTTGTTGTTTATTTGACGTTGTTGTTGTTGTTTATTTGACATTGTTGTTGTTGTTGTTGTTGTTGTTTATTTGACGTTGTTGTTGTTATTTATTTGACGTTGTTGTTGTTGTTATTGTTTATTTGACGTTGTTGTTGTTGTTTATTTGACGTTGTTAATGTTGTTGACGTTGTTGTTGTTGTTTTTGTTATTTATTTGACGTTGTTATTGTTGTTTTTGTTGTTGTTATAGTTGGTGTTGTTGTTGTTTATTTGGTGTTGTTGTTGTTGTTGTTTATTTGACATTGTTGTTGTTGTTGTTTGTTTGACGTTGTTAATGTTGTTGACGTTGTTGTTGCTGTTGTTTATTTCATGTTGTTGTTGTTGATGTTATTGTTGTTGTTGTTGTTGTTGCTTATTTGACGTTATTGTTGTTTTTGTTTATTTGACGTTGTTATTGTTGTTGTTGTTGTTTATATGACGTTGTTGTTATTGTTGACGTTGTTGTTGTTGTTGTTGTTGTTTATTTAACGTTGTTGTTGTTGTTGTTTATTTGACGTTGTTAATGTTGTTGACGTTGTTGTTGTTGTTTTTGTTGTTTATTTGACGTTGTTGTTGTTGTTGTTGTTTTTGTTGTTGGTGTTGTTGTTGTTTATTTGACGTTGTCAATGTTGTTGACGTTGTTGTTGTTGTTTTTGTTGTTTATTTGACGTTGTTGTTGTTGTTGTTGTTTTTGTTGTTGGTGTTGTTGTTCTTTATTTGACATTGTTGTTATTGTTGTTGTTGTTAATGTGAAGTTGTTGTTGTTGTTGTTTATTTGACGTTGTTGTTGTTGTTGTTTATTTGACGTTGTTGTTGTTGTTGTTTATTTTACGTTGTTGTTGTTATTGTTTATTTGACATTGTTGTTGTTGTTGTTGACGTTGTCGTTGTTGTTGTTGTTTATTTGACGTTGTTGTTGTTGTTGTTTATTTGATGTTTTCTAGTTGTTGTTGTTTATTTGACGTTGTTGTGGTTTTTTATTTGACGTTGTTGTTGTTGACATTGTTGTAGTTGTTGTTTATTTGACGTTGTTGTTGTTGTTTATTTGACGTAGTTGTTGTTATTGACGTTTTTGTTGTTGTTTATTTGACGTTTTTGTTGTTGTTGATGTTGTTGTTGTTGTTTATTTGACGTTGTTGTTGTTGTTGTTTATTTGACGTTGTTGTTGTTGTTATTGTTGTTGTTGTTGTTGTTGTTTATTTGACGTTGTTGTTGTTGTTTATTTGACGTTGTTGTTGTTGTTTATTTGACGTTGTTGTTGTTGTTTATTTGACGTAGTTATTTATTTGACGTTGTTGTTGTTGTTGTTATTGTTTATTTGACGTTGTTGTTGTTGTTGTTGTTTATTTGACGTTGTTATTGTTGTTTTTTTGACGTTGTTTTTGTTATTTAACGTTGTTGTTGTTGTTGTTGTATTTGTTGTTGTTGTTGTTGTTGCTTATTTGACGTTGTTTTTGTTTATTTTACGTTGTTGTTGTTGTTGTTTATTTGACGGTGTTGTTGTTGTTGTTTATTTGACGTTGTTGTTGTTGTTTATTTGACGTTGTTGTAGTTGACGTTGTTGTTGTTGTTTATTTGACGTTGTTGTTGTTGTTGTTTATTTGACGTAGTTGTTGTTATTGACGTTGTTGTTGTTGTTATTTATTTGACGTTTTTGTAGTTGTTGATGTTGTTGTTGTTGTTGTTTTTTATTTGACGTTGTTATTCTTGTTTATTTGACGTTGTTGTTGTTGTTATTGTTGTTGTTGTTGTTGTTTATTTGACGTTGTTGTTGTTGTTTATTTGACGTTGTTGTTGATTATTTGACGTTGTTGTTGTTGTTTATTTGACGTTGTTGTTGATATTTATTTGACGTTGTTATTGTTGTTATTGTTTATTTGACGTTGTTGTTGTTGTTTATTTGACGTTGTTATTCTTGTTTTTTTGACGTTGTTTTTGTTATTTGACGTTGTTGTTGTTGTTGTTGTTGTATTTGTTGTTGTTGTTGTTGTTATTGTTATTGTTGTTATTGTTGCTTATTTGACGTTGTTGTTATTGTTGCTATTTATTTGACATTGTTGTTGTTGTTGTTTCTTTGACGTTGTTGTTGTTGTTGTTTATTTGACGTTGTTGTTGTTGTTGTTGTTTATTTGACGTTGTTGTTGTTGTATTTGTTGTTGTTGTTATTGTTGTTGCTTATTTGACGTTGTTGTTATTGTTATTGTTTATTTGACGTTGTTGTTGTTGTTATTCATTTGACGTTGTTGTTGTTGTTGTTGTTGTTTATTTGACGTTGTTGTTGTTGTTTATTTGACGTTTTTGTTGTTGTTGTTGTTTATTCGACGTTGTTGTTGTTGTTATTTATTTGACGTTGTTGTTGTTGTTGTTGTTATTGTTTATTTGACGTTGTTGTTGTTGTTGTTTATTTGACGTTGTTATTGTTGTTTTTTTGACGTTGTTTTTGTTATTTGACATTGTTGTTGTTGTTGTATTTGTTGTTGTTGTTGTTGTTGTTGCTTATTTGACGTTGTTGTTATTGTTGCTATTTATTTGACGTTGTTGTTATTGTTGCTATTTATTTGACGTTGTTAATGTTGTTGACGTTGTTGTTGTTGTTGTTGTTGTTTTTGTTGTTGTTATTGTTGGTGTTATTGTTGTTTATTTGACGATGTTGTTGATGTTGTTTATTTGACGTTGTTGTTGTTGTTGTTTATTTGACGTTGTTGTTGTTGTTGTTGTTGTTTATTTGACGTTGTCATTGTTGTTGTTGTTTATTTGACGTTGTTGTTGTTGTTTATTTGACATTGTTGTTGTTGTTATTGACGTTGTTGATGTTTATTTGACGTTGTTGTTGTTGTTGTTGTTTATTTGATGTTGTTTTAGTTGTTGTTGTTTATTTGACGTTGTTGTTGTTGTTGTTGTTTATTTGATGTTGTTTTAGTTGTTGTTGTTTAATTGACGTTGTTGTTGTTTTTTATTTGACGTTGTTGTTGTTGACATTGTTGTTGTTGTTTATTCGACGTTGTTGTTGTTGTTTATTTGACGTAGTTGTTGTTATTGACGTTGTTGTTGTTGTTGTTGTTTATTTGATGTTTTTGTTGTTGTTGATGTTGTTGTTGTTGTTTTTTATTTGACGTTGTTGTTGTTGTTGTTTTTTATTTGACGTTGTTGTTGTTGTTTATATGACGTTGTTGTTGTTGTTATTGTTGTTGTTGTTTATTTGACGATGTTGTTGCTGTTGTTGTTTATTTGACGTTGTTGTTGTTGTTTATTTGACGTAATTGTTATTGTTGTTGTTTATTTGACGTTGTTGTTGTTATTTATTTGACGTTGTTGTTGTTGTTATTGTTTATTTGACGTTGTTGTTGTTGTTGTTGTTGTTTATTTGACATTGTTAATGTTGTTGACGTTGTTGTTGTTGTTGTTTTTGTTATTTATTTGACGTTGTTATTGTTATTTTTGTTGTTGTTATAGTTGGTGTTGTTGTTGTTTATTTGACGTTACTACAACGTCAATAATAACAACTACGTCAAATAAACAACAACAACAACGTCAAATAAACAACAATAACAACAATGTCAACAACAACAACGTCAAATAAAAAACAACAACAACGTCAAATAAACAACAACAACAACAACAACGTCAAATAAGCAACAACAATAACAACAACAACAAATACAACAACAACAACAACAACAACAACGTCAAATAAGCAACAACAACAACAACAACAACAAATACAACAACAACAACAACAACAACAACAACAACAACAACGTCAAATAAACAACAACAACAACAACAATAACAACGTCAAATAAACAACAACAATAACGTCAAATAAACAACAACAACGTCAAATAAACAACAACAACAACAACGTCAAATAAACAACAACAACAACGTCAAATAAACAACAACGTCAAATGAACAACAACAACAACAACGTCAAATAAACAACAACAACAACGTCAAATAAATAACAACAACAACAACAACAACATCAACAACAACATCAACAACAACTACAACGTCAATAACAACAACTACGTCAAATAAACAACAACAACGTCAAATAAACAACAATAACAACAATGTCAACAACAACAACATGAAATAAACAACAACAACAACAACGTCAACAACAACAACAACGTCAAATAAACAACAACAACAATAACAACAACGTTAAATAAACAACAACAACAACAACGTCAACAACAACAATGTCAAATAAACAACAAAAACAACGTCAAATAAATAACAACAACAACGTCAAATAAACAACAAAAACAACGACAACAACAACGTCAAATAAACAACAACAACAACAACGTCAAATAAACAACAACGACAACAACGTCAAATAAATAACAACAACAACAACGTCAAATGAATAACAACAACAACAACAACGTCAAATAAACAACAACAATAACAACAACGTTAAATAAGCAACAACAATAACAACAACAACAAATACAACAACAACAACGTTAAATAAACAACAACAACAACAACGTCAAATAAACAACAACAACAACAACGTCAAATAAACAACAACAACAACGACAAATAAATAGCAACAATAACAACAACGTCAAATAAGCAACAACAACAACAACAACAACGTCAAATAACAAAAACAACGTCAAATAAACAACAATAACAACGTCAAATACACAACAACAACGTCAAATAAACAATAACAACAACAACGTCAAATAAACAACAACAACAACGTCAAATAAACAACAACAACAACAACAATAACAACAACAACAATGTCAAATAAACAACAACAACAACATCAAATAAAAAATAACTACAACAACAACATCAACAACAACTACAACGTCAATAACAACAACTACGTCAAATAAACAACAACAACAACGTCAAATAAACAACAATAACAACAATGTCAACAACAACAACGTCAAATAAAAAACAACAACAACGTCAAATAAACAACAACAACAACAACAACGTCAAATAAGCAACAACAATAACAACAACAACAAATACAACAACAACAACAACAACGTCAAATAAGCAACAACAATAACAACAACAACAAATACAACAACAACAACGTCAAATAAACAACAACAACAACAACAATAACAATGTCAAATAAACAACAACAATAACGTCAAATAAACAACAACAACGTCAAATAAACAACAACAACAACAACGTCAAATAAACAACAACAACAACGTCAAATAAACAACAACGTCAAATAAACAACAACAACAACAACGTCAAATAAACAACAACAACAACGTCAAATAAATAACAACAACAACAACAACAACAACAATGTCAAATAAAAAACAACAACAACAAAACCGTCAGTAACAACAACAATGTCAAATAAACAACAACAACAACAACGTCCAATAAACAACAACAACAACAACGTCAACAACGACAACATTAAATAAACAACAACAACAACGTCAAATAAACAACAACAACAATAACAACAACAACGACAAATAAAAAACAACAACAACAACGTCAAATAAAAAACAACAACAACAACATCAACAACCACAAAAACGTCAAATAAACAACAACAACAACAACGTCAATAACAACAACTACGTCAAATAAACAACAACAACAACGTCAAATAAACAACAACAACTACTACTACGTCAAATAAACAACAACAGCAACGTCAAATAAACAACAACAACAATGTCAACAACAACAACGTCAAATAAAAAACAACAACAACGTCAAATAAACAACAACAACTAAAACAACATCAAATAAACAACAACAACAACAACGTCAAATAAACAACAACAACAACAACGTCAAATAAGCAACAACAATAACAACAACAACAAATACAACAACAACAACAACAATGACGTCAAATAAACAACAACAACGACAACAACGTCAAATAAACAACAACAACAACGTCAAATAAACAACAA
>OX451739.1:405116999-405119499 GCA_948472305.1 Vicia faba | reverse complement strand
TATAACAATAACAACAAATACAACAACAAAAACAATAACAACGTCAACAACAACAACAACGTCAAATAAACAACAACAACAACAACAACAATAACAACGTCAAATAAACAACAACAATAACGTCAAATAAACAACAACAACAACGTCAAATAAACAACAACAACAACAACAACAACGTCAAATAACAACAACAACGTCAAATAAACAACAACAACAACGTCAAATAAACAACAACAACAACGTCAAATAAACAACAACGTCAAATAAACAACAACAACAACAACAACAACAACGTCAAATAAACAACAACAACAACAACGTCAAATAAATAACAGCAACAAGAACAACAACAACAACAATGTCAAATAAAAAACAACAACAACAAAACCGTCAATAACAACAACAATGTCAAATAAACAACAACAACAACAACGTCCAATTAACAACAACAACAACAACAACAACGTCAAATAAACAACAACAACAACGTCAAATAAACAACAATGTCAACAACAACGTCAAATAAAAAACAACAACAACAACATCAACAACAACAAAAACGTCAAATAAACAACAACAACAACAACAACAACGTCAATAACAACAACTACGTCAAATAAACAACAACAACAACGTTAAATAAACAACAACAACAACGTCAAATAAACAACAACAACAACAACAACAACTACGTCAAATAAACAACAACAACAACGTCAAATAAACAACAACAACAACAATGTCAACAACAACAACGTCAAATAAAAAACAACAACAACGTCAAATAAACAACAACAACTAAAACAACATCAAATAAACAACAACAACAACAACAACGTCAAATAAACAACAACAACAACAACGTCAAATAAGCAACAACAATAACAACAACAACAAATACAACAACAACAACGTCAAATAAACAACAACAACAACGTCAAATAAACAACAACAACAACGTCAAATAAAAGACAACAAGAACAACGTCAAATAAACAGAAACGATAACAACAACGTCAAATAAGCAACAACAACAACAAATACAACAACAACAACAACAACGTCAAATAACAAAAAACAATGTCAAATAAACAACAACAACAACGTCAAATAAACAACAACAACAACGTCAAATAAACAACAACAACAATGTCAACTAAACAATAACATCAACAACAACAACAACGTCAAATAAACAACAACATCCATGTCAACAACAACGTCAAATAAACAACAACAACAACAACAACGTCAAATAAACAATAACAACAACAACAATAACAACGTCAAATAAATAACAACAACAACGTCAAATAAACAACAACAACAACAACGTCAAATAAACAACAACAACAACAACGTCAAATAAACAACAACAACAACAACGTCAAACAAACAACAACAACAACAACAATAACAACAACAACGTCAAATAAACAACAACAACAACAACAACAACGTCAAATAAAAAACAACAACAACAACATCAACAACAACAAAAACGTCAAATAAACAACAACAACAACAACGTCAATAACAACAACTACGTCAAATAAACAACAACAACAACGTCAAATAAACAACAACAACAACAACAATGTCAATAACAACAACGTCAAATAAAAAACAATAACAACGTCAAATAAACAACAACAACTAAAACAACATCAAATAAACAACAACAACAACAGCGTCAAATAAACAACAACAACAACGTCAAATAAGCAACAACATTAACAACAACAACAAATACAACAACAACAACAACGTCAAATAAACAACAACAACGACAACAACGTCAAATAAACAACAACAACAACGTCAAAAAAATAGTAACGATAACAACAACGTCAAATAAACAACAACAACAAATACAACAAGAACAACAACAACGTCAAATAACAAAAACAACGTCAAATAAACAACAACAATAACAACAACGTCAAATAAGCAACAACAATAACACAACAACAAATACAACAACAACAACAACGTCAAATAAACAACAACAACTATGTCAACAACAACGTCAAATAAACAACAACAACAACAATAACAACAACGTCAAATAAACAACAACAACAACAATAACAACAACGTCAAATAAACAACAAAAACAAGGACAACAACAACGTCAAATAAACAACAACAACAACAACAACAACGTCAAATAAACAACAACAACAACAACGTCAAATAAACAACAACAACAACAACGTCAAATAAACAACAACAACAACAACGTCAAATAAACAACAACAACAACAACGTCAAATGAATAACAACAACAACAACAACAACGTCAAATAAACAACAACAACAACAACGTCAAATAAATAGCAACAATAACAACAACGTCAAATAAGCAACAACAACAACAACAACAACAAATACAACAACAACAACAACGTCAAATAACAAAAACAACGTCAAATAAACAACAATAACAACGTCAAATAATCAACAACAACAACAACAACGTCAAATAAACAATAACAACA
>OX451739.1:405094499-405096999 GCA_948472305.1 Vicia faba | reverse complement strand
ACAACAACAACACTAACGTCAAATAAACACCAACAACGTCAAATAAACAACAACAACAACAACAACAAAAACGTCAAATAAACAACAACAACAACGTCAATAACAACAACTACGTCAAATAAACAACAACAACAACAACAACGTCAAATAACAAAAACAACGTCAAATAAACAACAACAACGTCAAATAAGCAACAACAATAACAACAACAACAAATACAACAACAACAATGTCAAATAAACAACAACAACAACAACGTCAAATAAACAACAACAACAACGTCAAATAAACAACAACAACAACAACGTCAAATAAATAGCAACAATAACAACAACGTCAAATAAGCAACAACAACAACAACAACGTCAAATAACAAAAACAACGTCAAATAAACAACAATAACAACGTCAAATAAACAACAACAACAACAACGTCAAATAAACAATAACAACAACTTCAAATAAATAAATAACAACAACAACAACAATAACAACAACAACAATGTCAAATAAACAATAACAACAACAACGTCAAATAAAAAACAACAACAACAACAACAACAACAATAACATCAACAACAACTACAACGTCAATAACAACAACTACGTCAAATAAACAACAACAACGTCAAATAAACAACAATAACAACAATGTCAACAACAACAACATGAAATAAACAACAACAACAACAACGTCAACAACAACAACAACGTCAAATAAACAACAACAACAATAACAACAACGTTAAATAAACAACAACAACAACAACGTCAACAACAACAATGTCAAATAAACAACAAAAACAACGTCAAATAAATAACAACAACAACGTCAAATAAACAACAAAAACAACGACAACAACAACGTCAAATAAACAACAACAACAACAACAACGTCAAATAAACAACAACGACAACAACGTCAAATAAATAACAACAACAACAACGTCAAATGAATAACAACAACAACAACGTCAAATAAACAACAACAATAACAACAACGTTAAATAAGCAACAACAATAACAACAACAACAAATACAACAACAACAACGTTAAATAAACAACAACAACAACAACGTCAAATAAACAACAACAACAACAACGTCAAATAAACAACAACAACAACGTCAAATAAATAGCAACAATAACAACAACGTCAAATAAGCAACAACAACAACAACAACGTCAAATAACAAAAACAACGTCAAATAAACAACAATAACAACGTCAAATACACAACAACAACGTCAAATAAACAATAACAACAACAACGTCAAATAAACAACAACAACAACGTCAAATAATCAACAACAACAACAACGTCAAATAAACAACAACAACAAAAACGTCAAATGAATAACAACGACAACAACGTCAAATAAACAACAACAACAACAACGTCAAAAAAAATAGCAACGATAACAACAACGTCAAATAAACAACAACAACAAATACAACAAGAACAACAACAACGTCAAATAACAAAAACAACGTCAAATAAACAACAACAATAACAACAACGTCAAATAAGCAACAACAATAACACAACAACAAATACAACAACAACAACAACTATGTCAACAACAACGTCAAATAAACAACAACAACAACAATAACAACAACGTCAAATAAACAACAACAACAACAATAACAACAACGTCAAATAAACAACAAAAACAAGGACAACAACAACGTCAAATAAACAACAACAACAACAACGTCAAATAAACAACAACAACAACAACGTCAAATAAACAACAACAACAACAACGTCAAGTAAACAACAACAACAACAACGTCAAATAAACAACAACAACAACAACGTCAAATGAATAACAACAACAACAACAACAACAACAACGTCAAATAAACAACAACAACAACAACAACGTCAAATAAATAGCAACAATAACAACAACGTCAAATAAGCAACAACAACAACAACAACAACAGCAAATACAACAACAACAACGTCAAATAACAAAAACAACGTCAAATAAACAACAATAACAACGTCAAATAATCAACAACAACAACGTCAAATAAACAACAACAACAACAACGTCAAATAAACAACAACAACAACAACAACGTCAAATAAACAACAACAACAACAACGTCAAACAAACAACAACAACAACAACAACGTCAAATAAACAACAACAACAACTACGTCAAATAAACAACAACAACAACAACAACGTCAAATAAACAACAACAACAACAACGTCAAACAAACAACAACAACAACAACGTCAATAACAACAACTACGTCAAATAAACAACAACAACAACGTCAAATAAACAACAACAACAACAACAACAATGTCAATAACAACAACGTCAAATAAAAAACAACAACAACGTCAAATAAACAACAACAACTAAAACAACATCAAATAAACAACAACAACAACAGCGTCAAATAAACAACAACAACAACGTCAAATAAGCAACAACATTAACAACAACAACAAATACAACAACAACAAAAACAACA
>OX451739.1:405046999-405051999 GCA_948472305.1 Vicia faba | reverse complement strand
ATACAACAACAACAACAACAATGACGTCAAATAAACAACAACAACGACAACAACGTCAAATAAACAACAACAACAACGTCAAATAAACAACAACAAGAACAACGTCAAATAAACAGAAACGATAACAACAACGTCAAATAAGCAACAACAACAACAACAAATACAACAACAATAACAACAACGTCAAATAACAAAAACAATGTCAAATAAACAACAACAACAACAACACCGTCAACAACAACAACAATGTCAATTCAACAACAACAACAACGTCCAATAAACAACAACAACAACAACGTCAACAACAACAACAACAACGTCAAATAAACAACAACAACGTCAAATAAACAACAACGTCAACAACAACAACAACGTCAAATAAACAACAACAACTATGTCAACAACAACAACAACGTCAAATAAACAATAACAACAACTTCAAATAAATAATAACAACAACAACATTGTCAAATAAACAACGACAACAACAACGTCAAATAAACAACAACAACAACAACAACGTCAAATAAACAACAACGACAACAACGTCAAATAAATAACAACAACAACAACGTCAAATGAATAACAACAACAACAACGTCAAATAAACAACAACAATAACAACAACGTTAAATAAGCAACAACAATAACAACAACAACAAATACAACAACAACAACGTCAAATAAGCAACAACAACAACAACGTCAAATAAACAACAACAACAACGTCAAATAAACAACAACAACAACGTCAAATAAATAGCAACAATAACAACAACGTCAAATAAGCAACAACAACAACAACAACGTCAAATAAACAACAATAACAACGTCAAATACACAACAACAACGTCAAATAAACAATAACAACAACAACGTCAAATAAACAACAACAACAACGTCAAATAATCAACAACAACAACAACAATGTCAAATAAACAACAACAACAACAACGTCAAATGAATAACAACAACAACAACGTCAAATAAACAACATCAATAACAACAACGTCAAATAAGCAACAACAATAACAACAACAACAAATACTACAACAACAACGTTAAATAAACAACAACAACAACGTCAAATAAACAACAACAACAACAACAACGTCAAATAAACAACAACAACAACAACAACAACGTTAAATAAATAGCAACAATAACAACAACGTCAAATAAGCAACAACAACAACAACAACAAATACAACAAGAACAACAACAACATCAACAACAATAACAACAACGTCAAATAAACAACAACAACAACAACAATAACAACAACGTCAAATAAAAAACAACAACAACAACAACAACATCAACAACAACAAAAACGTCAAATAAACAACAACAACAACAACGTCAAATAAACAACAACAACAACAACAACGTCAAATAAATAGCAACAATAACAACAACGTCAAATAAGCAACAACAACAACAACGTCAAATAACAAAAACAACGTCAAATAAACAACAATAACAACGTCAAATAAACAACAACAACAACGTTAAATAAACAATAACAACAACAACGTCAAATAAACAACAAAAACAACAACGTCAAATAAATAACAACAACAACAACAACAATAACAACAACAACAATAACAACAACAACAATGTCAAATAAACAATAACAACAACAACATCAAATAAAAAACAACAACAACAACAACAACAATAACATCAACAATAACTACAACGTCAATAACAACAACTACGTCAAATAAACAACAACAACGTCAAATAAACAACAATAACAAAAATGTCAACAACAACAACATGAAATAAACAACAACAACAACAACGTCAACAACAACAACAACGTCAAATAAACAACAACAACAATAACAACAACGTTAAATAAACAACAACAACAACAACGTCAACAACAACAATGTCAAATAAACAACAAAAACAACGTCAAATAAATAACAACAACAACGTCAAATAAACAACAAAAACAACGACAACAACAACGTCAAATAAACAACAACAACAACAACGTCAAATAAACAACAACGACAACAACGTCAAATAAATAACAACAACAACAACGTCAAATGAATAACAACAACAACAACAACGTCAAATAAACAACAACAATAACAACAACGTTAAATAAGCAACAACAATAACAACAACAACAAATACAACAACAACAACGTTAAATAAACAACAACAACAACAACGTCAAATAAACAACAACAACAACAACGTCAAATAAACAACAACAACAACAACGTCAAATAAATAGCAACAATAACAACAACGTCAAATAAGCAACAACAACAACAACAACAACGTCAAATAACAAAAACAACGTCAAATAAACAACAATAACAACGTCAAATACACAACAACAACAACGTCAAATAAACAATAACAACGACAACGTCAAATAAACAACAACAACAACGTCAAATAAACAACAACAACAACAATAACAACAACAACAATGTCAAATAAACAACAACAACAACAACAACAACGTCAAATAAAAAACAACTACAACAACAACATCAACAACAACTACAACGTCAATAACAACAACTACGTCAAATAAACAACAACAACAACGTCAAATAAACAACAATAACAACAATGTCAACAACAACAACATCAAATAAAAATCAACAACAACGTCAAATAAACAACAACAACAACAACAACGTCAAATAAGCAACAACAATAACAACAACAACAAATACAATAACAACAACAACAACGTCAAATAAGCAACAACAATAACAACAACAACAATTACAACAACAACAACAACAACAACGTCAAATAAACAACAACAACAACAACAATAACAACGTCAAATAAACAACAACAATAACGTCAAATAAACAACAACAACGTCAAATAAACAACAACAACAACAACAACGTCAAATAAACAACAACAACAACGTCAAATAAACAACAACGTCAAATGAACAACAACAACAACAACGTCAAATAAACAACAACAACAACAACGTCAAATAAACAACAACAACAACGTCAAATAAATAACAACAACAACATCAACAACAACTACAACGTCAATAACAACAACTACGTCAAATAAACAACAACAACGTCAAATAAACAACAATAACAACAATGTCAACAACAACAAAATGAAATAAACAACAACAACAACAACGTCAACAACAACAACAACGTCAAATAAACAACAACAACAATAACAACAACGTTAAATAAACAACAACAACAACAACGTCAACAACAACAATGTCAAATAAACAACAAAAACAATGTCAAATAAATAACAACAACAACGTCAAATAAACAACAACAACAACGACAACAACAACGTCAAATAAACAACAACAACAACAACGTCAAATAAACAACAACGACAACAACGTCAAATAAATAACAACAACAACAACGTCAAATGAATAACAACAACAACAACAACGTCAAATAAACAACAATAATAACAACAACGTTAAATAAGCAACAACAATAACAACAACAACAAATACAACAACAACAACGTTAAATAAACAACAACAACAACAACGTCAAATAAAAAACAACAACAACAACAACGTCAAATAAACAACAACAACAACAACAATGTCAAATAAACAACAACAACAACGTCAAATAAATAGCAACAATAACAACAACGTCAAATAAGCAACAACAACAACAACAACGTCAAATAACAAAAACAACGTCAAATAAACAACAATAACAACGTCAAATACACAACAACAACAACGTCAAATAAATAATAACAACAACAACGTCAAATAAACAAAAACAACAACGTCAAATAAACAACAACAACAACAACAACAATAACAACAACAACAACAATGTCAAATAAACAACAACAACAACAACATCAAATAAAAACAACTACAACAACAACATCAACAACAACTACAACGTCAATAACAACAACTACGTCAAATAAACAACAACAACAACAACGTCAAATAAACAACAATAACAACAATGTCAACAACAACAACGTCAAATAAAAAACAACAACAACGTCAAATAAACAACAACAACAACAACAACGTCAAATAAGCAACAACAATAACAACAATAACAAATACAACAACAACAACAACAACAACAACGTCAAATAAGCAACAACAATAACAACAACAACAAATACAACAACAACAACAACAACAACGTCAAATAAACAACAACAACAACAACAATAACAACGTCAAATAAACAACAACAATAACGTCAAATAAACAACAACAACAACAACAACGTCAAATAAACAACAACAACAACGTCAAATAAACAACAACGTCAAATGAACAACAACAACAACAACGTCAAATAAACAACAACAACAACGTCAAATAAATAACAACAACAACAACAACAACAATGTCAAATAAAAAACAACAACAACAAAACCGTCTGTAATAACAACAATGTCAAATAAACAACAACAACAACAACGTCCAATAAACAACAACAACAACAACGTCAACAACGACAACATTAAATAAACAACAACAACAATGTCAAATAAACAACAACAACAATAACAACAACAACGTCAAATAAAAAACAACAACAACAACGTCAAATAAAAAACAACAACAACAATATCAACAACAACAAAAAAGTCAAATAAACAACAACAACAACGTCAATAACAACAACTACGTCAAATAAACAACAACAACAACAACGTCAAATAAACAACAACAACAACAACTACGTCAAATAAACAACAACAGCAACGTCAAATAAACAACAACAACAATGTCAACAACAACAACGTCAAATAAAAAACAACAACAGCGTCAAATAAACAACAACAACAACAACAACGTCAAATAAACAACAACAACAACAACGTCAAATAAGCAACAACAATAACAACAACAACAAATACAACAACAACAACAACAATGACGTCAAATAAACAACAACAACGACAACAACGTCAAATAAACAACAACAACAACGTCAAATAAACAACAACAAGAACAA
>OX451739.1:405031999-405041999 GCA_948472305.1 Vicia faba | reverse complement strand
TTGCTTAAATAACGTTGTTGTTATTGTTGTTGTTTATTTGACGTTGTTGTTGTTGTTGATATTCATTTGACGTTGTTGTTGTTGTTGTTTATTTGACGTTGTTGTTGTTGTTGTATATTTGACGTTGTTGTTGTTGTTGTTATTTATTTGACGTTGTTGTTGTCGTTGTTTTTGTTGTTTATTTGACGTTGTTGTTGTTATTTATTTGACGTTGTTTTTGTTGTTTATTTGACATTGTTGTTGTTGACGTTGTTGTTGTTGTTGTTTATTTAACGTTGTTGTTATTGTTGTTGTTTATTTGACGTTGTTGTTGTTGTTGACGTTGTTGTTGTTGTTGTTGTTTATTTGATGTTGTTGTTGTTGACATTGTTGTTATTGTTGTTTATTAGACGTTGTTGTTGTTTATTTGACGTAGTTGTTGTTATTGACGTTGTAGTTGTTGTTGATGTTGTTGTTGTTGTTGTTTTTTATTTGACGTTGTTGTTGTTGTTGTTGTTTATTTGACATTGTTGTTGTTGTTATTGTTGTTGTTGTTGTTGTTATTTATTTGACGTTGTTGTTGTTGTTGTTTATTTGACGTTGTTGTTGTTATTGTTTATTTGACGTTGTTGTTGTTGTTTATTTGACGTTGTTATTGTTGTTTATTTGACGTTGTTTTTGTTATTTGACATTGTTGTTGTTGTTGCTTATTTGACGTTGTTGTTATTATAGCTATTTATTTGACGTTGTTGTTGTTGTTGTTTATTTGACGTTGTTGTTGTTGTTGTTTATTTGACGTTGTTGTTGTTTTTGTTTATTTGACATTGTTGTTGTTGTTGTTTGTTGTTGTTGTTATTGTTGTTGCTTATTTGACGTTGTTGTTATTGTTGTTGTTTATTTGACATTGTTTTTGTTATTTGACGTTGTTGTTGTTGTATTTGTTGTTGTTGTTGGTGTTGTTGCTTATTTGACGTTGTTGTTATGGTTGCTATTTATATGACGTTAATGTTGTTGTTTATTTGACGTTATTGTTGCTATTTATTTGACGTTGTTGTTGTTGTTGTTTATTTGACGTTGTTGTTGTTGTTGTTGTTTATTTGATTTTTTTGTTGTTGTTGATGTTGTTGTTGTTGTTGTTTTTTATTTGACGTTGTTGTTGTTGTTATTGTTGTTGTTGTTGTTGTTGTTTATTTGACGGTGTTGTTGTTGTTGTTGTTGTTGTTTATTTGACGTTGTTGTTGTTGTTGTTTATTTGACGTTGTTGTTGTTGTTTATTTGACGTTGTTGTTGTTGTTATTTATTTGACGTTGTTGTTATTGTTGTTGTTGTTATTGTTTATTTGACGTTGTTGTTGTTGTTTATTTGACGTTGTTATTGTTGTTTATTTGACGTTGTTTTTGTTATTTGATGTTGTTGTTGTTCTTGTTGTATTTGTTGTTGTTGTTGTTGTTGCTTATTTAACGTTGTTGTTATTGTTGCTATTTATTTGACGTTGTTGTTGTTGTTGTTGTTTATTTGACGTTGTTGTTGTTGTTGTTTATTTGACGTTGTTGTTGTTGTTGTTTATTTAACGTTGTATTTGTTGTTGTTATTATTGTTGTTTCTTATTTGACGTTGTTGTTATTGTTGTTGTTTATTTGACGTTGTTGTTATTGTTGTTATTCATTTGACGTTGTTGTTGTTGTTGTTTATTTGACGTTTGATGTTGTTGTTGTTGTTTATTTGATGTTGATGTTGTTGTTGTTGTTTATTTGACGTTGTTGTTGTCGTTGTTTTTGTTGTTTATTTGACGTTGTTGTTGTTATTTATTTGACGTTGTTGTTTTTGTTTATTTGACATTGTTGTTGTTGACGTTGTTGTTGTTGTTGTTGTTTAATTAACGTTGTTGTTATTGTTGTTGTTGTTTATTTGACGTTGTTGTTGTTGACATAGTTGTTGTTGTTTATTTGACGTTGTTGTTGTTGTTGACGTTGTTGTTGTTGTTGTTGTTGTTTAAATAACGTTGTTGTTATTGTTGTTGTTGTTTATTTGACGTTGTTGTTGTTGACATAGTTGTTGTTGTTTATTTGACGTTGTTGTTGTTGTTGACGTTGTTGTTTATTTGACGTTGTTGTTGTTGTTTATTTGACGTTGTTGTTGTTGTTGTTGTTGACGTTGTTGTTGTTGTTGTTGTTTATTGGACGTTGTTGTTGTTGTTGAATTGACATTGTTGTTGTTGTTGACGGTGCTGTTGTTGTTGTTGTTTATTTGACATTGTTTTTGTTATTTGACGTTGTTGTTATTGTTGTTGTATTTGTTGTTGTTGTTGTTGCTTATTTGACGTTGTTGTTATCGTTTCTGTTTATTTGACGTTGTTCTTGTTGTTGTTTATTTGACGTTGTTGTTGTTGTTGTTTATTTGACGTTGTTGTCGTTGTTGTTGTTTATTTGACGTTGTTGTTGTTGTTGTATTTGTTGTTGTTGTTATTGTTGTTGCTTATTTGACGTTGTTGTTGTTGTTTATTTGACGTTGTTGTTGTTGTTTATTTGATGTTGTTTTAGTTGTTGTTGTTTATTTGACGTTGTTGTTGTTTTTTATTTGACGTTGTTGTTGTTGTTGACATTGTTGTTGTTGTTGTTTATTTGACGTAGTTGTTGTTGTTGTTGTTGTTTATTTGACGTTGTTGTTGTTGTTTATTTGACGTAGTTATTGTTATTGACGTTGTTGTTGTTGTTGTTTATTTGACGTTTTTGTTGTTGTTGATGTTGTTGTTGTTGTTTTTTATTTGACGTTGTTGTTGTTGTTGTTGTTTATTTGACGTTGTTGTTGTTATTGTTGTTGTTGTTGTTTATTTGACGTTGTTGTTGACATTGTTGTTTATTTGACGTTGTTGTTGTTGTTTATTTGACGTTGTCGTTGTTGACGTTGTTGTTGTTGTTTATTGGACGTTGTTTTTGTTGTTGTTTATTTGACATTGTTGTTGTTATTGACAGTTTTGTTGTTGTTGGTTTTTATTTGACATTGTTGTTGTTGTTATTTATTTGACGTTGTTGTTGTTGTTGTTCATTTGACGTTGTTGTTTATTTGACGTTGTTGTTGTTGTTTATTTGACGTTGTTGTTGTTTATTTGAAGTTGTTGTTGTTTATTTGACGTTATTGTTGTTGTTTATTTGACGTTGTTATTGTTGTTGTTGTTGTTTATTTGACGTTGTTGTTGTTGTTGACGTTGTTGTTGTTGTTGTATTTGTTGTTGTTGTTATTGTTGTTGCTTATTTGACGTTGTTATTGTTGTTGTATTTGTTGTTGTTGTTATTGTTGTTGCTTATTTGACGTTGTTGTTATTGTTGTTGTCTATTTGACGTTGTTTTTGTTATTTGACGTTGTTGTTGTTGTTGTTGTTGTATTTGTTGTTGTTGTTGTTGCTTATTTGACATTGTTGTTATGGTTGCTATTTATTTGACGTTGTTGTTGTTTTTTTGACGTTGTTGTTGTTGTTTATTTGACGTTGTTGTCGTTGTTGTTGTTTATTTGACGTTGTTGTTGTTGTATTTGTTGTTGTTGTTATTGTTGTTGCTTATTTGACGTTGTTGTTGTTGTTGTTTATTTGACGTTGTTGTTGTTGTTGTTTATTTGATGTTGTTTTGGTTGTTGTTGTTTATTTGACGTTGTTGTTGTTTTTTATTTGACATTGTTGTTGTTGTTTATTTGACGTAGTTGTTGTTATTGACGTTGTTGTTGTTGTTGTTTATTTGACGTTTTTGTTGTTGTTGATGTTCTTGTTATTGTTTTTTATTTGACGTTGTTGTTGTTGTTGTTTATTTGACGTTGTTGTTGTTGTTATTGTTGTTGTTGTTGTTGTTGTTGTTTATTTGACGTTGTTGTTGTTGTTTATTTGACGTTGTTGTTGTTATTTATTTGACGTTGTTGTTGTTGTTATTGTTTATTTGACGTTGTTGTTGTTGTTGTTGTTTGTTTGACGTTGTTGTTGTTATTGTTGCTATTTATTTGACGTTGTTGTTGTTGTTTTTGTTGTTGTTGTTGTTGTTGTTGCTTATTTGACGTTGTTGTTATTGTTGTTGTTTATTTGACGTTGTTGTTGTTGTTATTGTTGTTGCTTATTTAACGTTGTTGTTATTGTTGTTGTTTATTTGACGTTGTTGTTGTTGTTATTCATTTGACGTTGTTGTTGTTGTTGTTGTTTATTTGACGTTGTTGTTGTTGTTGTTTATTTGACGTTGTTGTTGTTGTTATTATTTATTTGATGTTGTTGTTGTCGTTGTTTTTGTTGTTTATTTGACGTTGTTGTTGTTATTTATTTGACGTTGTTTTTGTTGTTTATTTGACATTGTTGTTGTTGACGTTGTTGTTGTTGTTGTTGTTTATTTAATGTTGTTGTTATTGTTGTTGTTGTTTATTTGACGTTGTTGTTGTTGTTGTTGACGTTGTTGTTGTTGTTTATTTGATGTTGTTGTTGTTGACATTGTTGTTATTGTTGTTTATTTGACGTTGTTGTTGTTTATTTGACGTAGTTGTTGTTATTGACGTTGTAGTTGTTGTTGATGTTGTTGTTGTTGTTGTTGTTTTTTATTTGACGTTGTTGTTGTTGTTTATTTGACATTGTTGTTGTTGTTATTGTTGTTGTTGTTATTTATTTGACGTTGTTGTTGTTGTTGTTGTTTATTTGACGTTGTTGTTGTTATTGTTTATTTGACGTTGTTGTTGTTGTTTATTTGACGTTGTTATTGTTGTTTATTTGACGTTGTTTTTGTTATTTGACGTTGTTGTTGTTGTTGCTTATTTGACGTTGTTGTTATTGTAGCTATTTATTTGACGTTGTTGTTGTTGTTGTTTATTTGACGTTTTTGTTGTTGTTGTTTATTTGACGTTGTTGTTGTTGTTTATTTGACATTGTTGTTGTTGTATTTGTTGTTGTTGTTATTGTTGTTGCTTATTTGACGTTGTTGTTATTGTTGTTGTTTATTTGACATTGTTTTTGTTATTTGACGTTGTTGTTGTTGTTGTTGTATTTGTTGTTGCTGTTGTTGTTGTTGCTTATTTGACGTTGTTGTTATGGTTGCTATTTATTTGACGTTAATGTTGTTGTTTATTTGACGTTGTTGTTGTTGTTTATTTGACGTTGTTGTCGTTGTTGTTGTTTATTTGACGTTGTTGTTGTTGTTGTATGTGTTGTTGTTGTTATTGTTGTTGCTTATTTGACGTTGTTGTTGTTGTTGTTGTTTATTTGACGTTGTTGTTGTTTTTGTTTGTTTGATGTTGTTTTAGTTGTTGTTGTTTATTTGACGTTGTTGTTGTTTTTTGTTTGACGTTGTTGTTGTTGTTTATTTGACATAGTTGTTGTTATTGACGTTGTTGTTGTTGTTTATTTGACGTTTTTGTTGTTGTTGATGTTGTTGTTGTTGTTTTTTATTTTACGTTGTTGTTGTTGTTGTTTATTTGACGTTGTTGTTGTTGTTATTGTTGTTGTTGTTGTTGTTGTTGTTTATTTGATGTTGTTGTTGTGGTTTATTTGACGTTGTTGTTGTTGTTGTTGTTTATTTGACGTTGTTGTTGTTGTTGTTGTTGTTTATTTGACGTTGTTGTTGTTGTTATTTATTTGACGTTGTTGTTGTTGTTATTGTTTATTTGACGTTGTTGTTGTTGTTTATTTGACGTTGTTATTGTTGTTTATTTGACATTGTTTTTGTTATTTGACGTTGTTGTTGTTGTTGTTGTTTTATTTTGTTGTTGTTGTTGTTGCTTATTTGACGTTGTTGTTATTGTTGCTATTTATTTGACGTTGTTGTTGTTGTTTATTTGACGTTGTTGTCGTTGTTGTTGTTTATTTGACGTTGTTGTTGTTGTATGTGTTGTTGTTGTTATTGTTGTTGCTTATTTGACGTTGTTATTGTTGTTGTTGTTTATTTGACGTTGTTGATGTTGTTTTAGTTGTTGTTGTTTATTTGACGTTGTTGTTGTTTTTTGTTTGACGTTGTTGTTGTTGTTTAATTGACATAGTTATTGTTATTGACGTTGTTGTTGTTTATTTGACGTTTTTGTTGTTGTTGATGTTGTTTATTTGACGTTTTTATTGTTATTGATGTTGTTGTTGTTGTTGTTATTGTTGTTGCTTATTTAACGTTGTTGTTATTGTTGTTGTTTATTTGACGTTGTTGTTGTTTATTTGACGTTGTTGTTGTTGTTGTTGTTGTTTATTTGACGTTGTTGTTGTTGTTATTTATTTGACGTTGTTATTGTCGTTGTTTTTGTTGTTTATTTGACGTTGTTGTTGTTATTTATTTGACGTTGTTTTTGTTGTTTATTTGACATTGTCGTTGTTGACGTTGTTGTTGTTGTTGTTTATTTAACGTTGTTGTTGTTGTTGTTGTTGTTGTTGTATTTGTTGTTGTTGTTGTTGCTTATTTGACATTGTTGTTATGGTTGCTATTTATTTGACGTTGTTGTTGTTTTTTTGACGTTGTTGTTGTTGTTTATTTGACGTTGTTGTCGTTGTTGTTGTTTATTTGACGTTGTTGTTGTTGTTGTATTTGTTGTTGTTGTTATTGTTGTTGCTTATTTGACGTTGTTGTTGTTGTTGTTTATTTGACGTTGTTGTTGTTGTTGTTTATTTGATGTTGTTTTAGTTGTTGTTGTTTATTTGACGTTGTTGTTGTTTTTTATTTGACATTGTTGTTGTTGTTTATTTGACGTAGTTGTTGTTATTGACGTTGTTGTTGTTGTTGTTTATTTGACGTTTTTGTTGTTGTTGATGTTGTTGTTATTGTTTTTTATTTGACGTTGTTGTTGTTGTTGTTTATTTGACGTTGTTGTTGTTGTTATTGTTGTTGTTGTTGTTGTTGTTGTTGTTGTTGTTTATTTGACGTTGTTGTTGTTGTTTATTTGACGTTGTTGTTGTTATTTATTTGACGTTTTTGTTGTTGTTATTGTTTATTTGACGTTGTTGTTGTTGTTGTTTGTTTGACGTTGTTGTTGTTATTGTTGCTATTTATTTGACGTTGTTGTTGTTGTTTTTGTTGTTGTTGTTGTTGTTGTTGCTTATTTGACGTTGTTGTTATTGTTGTTGTTTATTTGACGTTGTTGTTGTTGTTATTGTTGTTGCTTATTTAACGTTGTTGTTATTGTTGTTGTTTATTTGACGTTGTTGTTGTTGTTATTCATTTGACGTTGTTGTTGTTGTTGTTGTTTATTTGACGTTGTTGTTGTTGTTGTTTATTTGACGTTGTTGTTGTTGTTATTATTTATTTGATGTTGTTGTTGTCGTTGTTTTCGTTGTTTATTTGACGTTGTTGTTGTTATTTATTTGACGTTGTTTTTGTTGTTTATTTGACATTGTTGTTGTTGACGTTGTTGTTGTTGTTGTTGTTTATTTAATGTTGTTGTTATTGTTGTTGTTGTTTATTTGACGTTGTTGTTGTTGTTGTTGACGTTGTTGTTGTTGTTTATTTGATGTTGCGGTTGTTGACATTGTTGTTATTGTTGTTTATTTGACGTTGTTGTTGTTTATTTGACGTAGTTGTTGTTATTGACGTTGTAGTTGTTGTTGATGTTGTTGTTGTTGTTGTTGTTTTTTATTTGACGTTGTTGTTGTTGTTTATTTGACATTGTTGTTGTTGTTATTGTTGTTGTTGTTGTTGTTATTTATTTGACGTTGTTGTTGTTGTTTATTTGACGTTGTTGTTGTTATTGTTTATTTGACGTTGTTGTTGTTGTTTATTTGACGTTGTTATTGTTGTTTATTTGACGTTGTTTTTGTTATTTGACGTTGTT
The DNA here is from genome assembly GCA_948472305.1 of Vicia faba. Classification (NCBI taxonomy): domain Eukaryota; kingdom Viridiplantae; phylum Streptophyta; class Magnoliopsida; order Fabales; family Fabaceae; genus Vicia; species Vicia faba. The sequence continues at coordinate 405,034,256 of OX451739.1, read as the reverse complement.
GTTGTTGTTGCTTATTTGACGTTGTTGTTATTGTAGCTATTTATTTGACGTTGTTGTTGTTGTTGTTTATTTGACGTTTTTGTTGTTGTTGTTTATTTGACGTTGTTGTTGTTGTTTATTTGACATTGTTGTTGTTGTATTTGTTGTTGTTGTTATTGTTGTTGCTTATTTGACGTTGTTGTTATTGTTGTTGTTTATTTGACATTGTTTTTGTTATTTGACGTTGTTGTTGTTGTTGTTGTATTTGTTGTTGCTGTTGTTGTTGTTGCTTATTTGACGTTGTTGTTATGGTTGCTATTTATTTGACGTTAATGTTGTTGTTTATTTGACGTTGTTGTTGTTGTTTATTTGACGTTGTTGTCGTTGTTGTTGTTTATTTGACGTTGTTGTTGTTGTTGTATGTGTTGTTGTTGTTATTGTTGTTGCTTATTTGACGTTGTTGTTGTTGTTGTTGTTTATTTGACGTTGTTGTTGTTTTTGTTTGTTTGATGTTGTTTTAGTTGTTGTTGTTTATTTGACGTTGTTGTTGTTTTTGTTTGTTTGATGTTGTTTTAGTTGTTGTTGTTTATTTGACGTTGTTGTTGTTTTTTGTTTGACGTTGTTGTTGTTGTTTATTTGACATAGTTGTTGTTATTGACGTTGTTGTTGTTGTTTATTTGATGTTTTTGTTGTTGTTGATGTTGTTGTTGTTGTTTTTTATTTTACGTTGTTGTTGTTGTTGTTGTTGTTTATTTGACGTTGTTGTTGTTGTTATTGTTGTTGTTGTTGTTGTTGTTGTTTATTTGATGTTGTTGTTGTGGTTTATTTGACGTTGTTGTTGTTGTTGTTGTTTATTTGACGTTGTTGTTGTTGTTGTTGTTTATTTGACGTTGTTGTTGTTGTTATTTATTTGACGTTGTTGTTGTTGTTGTTATTGTTTATTTGACGTTGTTGTTGTTGTTGTTTATTTGACGTTGTTATTGTTGTTTATTTGACATTGTTTTTGTTATTTGACGTTGTTGTTGTTGTTGTATTTGTTGTTGTTGTTGTTGCTTATTTGACGTTGTTAATATTGTTGCTATTTATTTGACGTTGTTGTTGTTGTTGTTTATTTGACGTTGTTTCTGTTGTTGTTGTTGTTGTTTATTTGACGTTGTTGTTGTTGTTGTTGTTTATTTGACGTGGTTGTTGTTGTATTTGTTGTTGTTGTTATTGTTGTTGCTTATTTGACGTTGTTGTTATTGTTGTTGTTTATTTGACGTTGTTTTTGTTATTTGACGTTGTTGTTGTTGTTGTTGTATTTGTTGTTGTTGTTGTTGTTGCTTATTTGACATTGTTGTTATGGTTGCTATTTATTTGACGTTGTTGTTGTTTATTTGACGTTGTTGTTGTTGTTTATTTGACGTTGTTGTCGTTGTTGTTGATTATTTGACGTTGTTGTTGTTGTTGTATTTGTTGTTGTTGTTATTGTTGTTGCTTATTTGACGTTGTTGTTGTTGTTTATTTGACGTTGTTGTTGTTGTTGTTTATTTGATGTTGTTTTAGTTGTTGTTGTTTATTTGACGTTGTTGTTGTTTTTTATTTGACATTGTTGTTGTTGTTTATTTGACGTAGTTGTTGTTATTGACGTTGTTGTTGTTGTTTATTTGACATTTTTGTTGTTGTTGATGTTGTTGTTATTGTTTTTTATTTGACGTTGTTGTTGTTGTTTATTTGACGTTGTTGTTATTGTTATTGTTGTTGTTGTTGTTTATTTGATGTTGTTGTTGTTGTTGTTGTTTATTTGACGTTGTTGTTGTTGTTTATTTGACGTTGTTGTTGTTGTTGTTTATTTGACGTTGTTGTTGTTATTTATTTGACGTTGTTGTTGTTGTTATTGTTTATTTGACGTTGTTGTTGTTGTTGTTTATTTGACGTTGTTATTGTTGTTTATTTGACATTGTTTTTGTTATTTGACGTTGTTGTTGTTGTATTTGTTGTTGTTGTTGTTGTCGCTTATTTGACGTTGTTGTTATTGTTGCTATTTATTTGACGTTGTTGTTCTTGTTTATTTGACGTTGTTGTTGTTGTTGTTTATTTGACATTGTTGTTGTTGTTGTTTATTTAACGTTGTTGTTGTTGTATTTGTTGTTGTTGTTATTGTTGTTGCTTATTTAACGTTGTTGTTATTGTTGTTGTTTATTTGACGTTGTTGTTGTTGTTGTTATTCATTTGACGTTGTTGTTGTTGTTTATTTGACGTTGTTGTTGTTGTTGTTTATTTGACGTTGTTGTTGTTG
>OX451739.1:404991999-405016999 GCA_948472305.1 Vicia faba | reverse complement strand
TTATTGTTGTTGCTTATTTGACGTTGTTGTTGTTGTTGTTTATTTGACGTTGTTGTTGTTGTTGTTTATTTGATGTTGTTTTAGTTGTTGTTGTTTATTTGACGTTGTTGTTGTTTTTTATTTGACATTGTTGTTGTTGTTTATTTGACGTAGTTGTTGTTATTGACGTTGTTGTTGTTGTTTATTTGACGTTTTTGTTGTTGTTGATGTTGTTGTTATTGTTTTTTATTTGACGTTGTTGTTGTTGTTTATTTGACGTTGTTGTTGTTGTTATTGTTGTTGTTGTTGTTGTTTATTTGACGTTGTTGTTGTTGTTGTTGTTGTTTATTTGACGTTGTTGTTGTTGTTTATTTGACGTTGTTGTTGTTATTTATTTGACGTTGTTGTTATTGTTATTGTTTATTTGACGTTGTTGTTGTTGTTGTTTATTTGACGTTGTTATTGTTGTTTATTTGACATTGTTTTTGTTATTTGACGTTGTTGTTGTTGTATTTGTTGTTGTTGTTGTTGTTGTCGCTTATTTGACGTTGTTGTTATTGTTGCTATTTATTTGACGTTGTTGTTCTTTTTTATTTGACGTTGTTGTTGTTGTTGTTGTTTATTTGACGTTGTTGTTGTTGTTGTTTATTTAACGTTGTTGTTGTTGTATTTGTTGTTGTTGTTATTGTTGTTGCTTATTTAACGTTGTTGTTATTGTTATTGTTTATTTGACGTTGTTGTTGTTGTTGTTATTCATTTGATGTTGTTGTTGTTGTTGTTTATTTGACGTTGTTGTTGTTGTTTATTTGACGTTGTTGTTGATGTTATTTATTTGACGTTGTTGTTGTCGTTGTTTTTGTTGTTTATTTGACGTTGTTGTTGTTATTTATTTGACGTTGTTTTTGTTGTTTATTTGACATTGTTGTTGTTGACGTTGTTGTTGTTGTTGTTGTTGTTTATTTAACGTTGTTGTTATTGTTGTTGTTGTTTATTTGACGCTGTTGTTGTTGTTGACGTTGTTGTTGTTGTTGTTTATTTGATGTTGTTGTTGTTGACATTGTTGTTATTGTTGTTGTTGTTTATTTGACGTAGTTATTGTTATTGACGTTGTAGTTGTTGTTGATGTTGTTGTTGTTGTTGTTGTTTTTTACTTGACGTTGTTGTTGTTGTTTATTTGACATTGTTGTTGTTGTTATTGTTGTTGTTGTTGTTATTTATTTGACGTTGTTGTTGTTGTTGTTATTTATTTGACGTTGTTGTTGTTATTGTTTATTTGACGTTGTTGTTGTTGTTTATTTGACGTTGTTATTGTTGTTTATTTGACGTTGTTTTTGTTATTTGACGTTGTTGTTGTTGTTGCTTATTTGACGTTGTTGTTATTGTAGCTATTTATTTGAAGTTGTTGTTGTTGTTGTTTATTTGACGTTGTTGTTGTTGTTGTTGTTTATTTGACGTTGTTGTTGTTGTTATTTATTTGACGTTGTTGTTGTTGTATTTGTTGTTGTTGTTATTGTTGTTGCTTATTTGACGTTGTTGTTATTGTTGTTGTTTATTTGACATTGTTTTTGTTATTTGACGTTGTTGTTGTTGTTGTTGTTGTTGTATTTGTTGTTGTTGTTGTTGTTGTTGTTGCTTATTTGACGTTGTTGTTATGGTTGCTATTTATTTGACGTTAATGTTGTTGTTTATTTGACGTTGTTGTTGTTGTTGTTTATTTGACGTTGTTATCGTTGTTGTTGTTTATTTGACGTTGTTGTTGTTGTATGTGTTGTTGTTGTTATTGTTGTTGCTTATTTGACGTTGTTGTTGTTGTTGTTGTTTATTTGACGTTGTTGATGTTGTTTTAGTTGTTGTTGTTTATTTGACGTTGTTGTTGTTGTTGTTATTTATTTGACGTTGTTGTTGTTGTTATTTATTTGACGTTGTTGTTGTTATTGTTTATTTGACGTTGTTGTTGTTGTTTATTTGACGTTGTTATTGTTGTTTATTTGACGTTGTTTTTGTTATTTGACGTTGTTGTTGTTGTTGCTTATTTGACGTTGTTGTTATTGTAGCTATTTATTTGAAGTTGTTGTTGTTGTTGTTGTTTATTTGACGTTGTTGTTGTCGTTGTTGTTTATTTGACGTTGTTGTTGTTGTTATTTATTTGACGTTGTTGTTGTTGTATTTGTTGTTGTTGTTATTGTTGTTGCTTATTTGACGTTGTTGTTATTGTTGTTGTTTATTTGACATTGTTTTTGTTATTTGACGTTGTTGTTGTTGTTGTTGTATTTGTTGTTGTTGTTGTTGTTGTTGTTGCTTATTTGACGTTGTTGTTATGGTTGCTATTTATTTGACGTTAATGTTGTTGTTTATTTGACGTTGTTGTTGTTGTTTATTTGACGTTGTTGTCGTTGTTGTTGTTGTTTATTTGACGTTGTTGTTGTTGTTGTATGTGTTGATGTTGTTATTGTTGTTGCTTATTTGACATTGTTGTTGTCGTTGTTGTTTATTTGACGTTGTTGTTGTTGTTTGTTTGATGTTGTTTTAGTTATTGTTATTGACGTTGTTGTTGTTTATTTGACGTTTTTGTTGTTGTTGATGTTATTGTTGTTGTTTTTTATTTGACGTTGTTGTTGTTGTTGTTTATTTGACGTTGTTGTTGTTATTGTTGTTGTTGTTGTTGTTGTTTATTTGATGTTGTTGTTGTGGTTTATTTGACGTTGTTGTTGTTGTTTATTTGACGTTGTTGTTGTTGTTGTTGTTTATTTGACGTTATTGTTGTTGTTTATTTGACATTGTTATTGTTATTTGACGTTGTTGTTGTTGTTTTTGTTGTTGTTGTTGTTGTTGTTGTTGCTTATTTGACGTTGTTGTTATTGTTGCTATTTATTTGACGTTGTTGTTGTTGTTGTTTATTTGACGTTGTTGTTGTTGTTGTTTATTTGACGTTGTTGTTGTTGTTGTTTATTTAACGTTGTTGTTGTTGTATTTGTTGTTGTTGTTATTGTTGTTGCTTATTTAACGTTGTTGTTATTGTTGTTGTTTATGTGACGTTGTTGTTGTTATTATTCATTTGACGTTGTTGTTGTTGTTGTTTATTTGACGTTGTTGTTGTTGTTGTTGTTTATTTGACGTTGTTGTTGTTGTTGTTTATTTGACGTTGTTAGTGTCGTTGTTTTTGTTGTTTATTTGACGTTGTTGTCGTTGTTGTTGATTATTTGACGTTGTTGTTGTTGTTGTATTTGTTGTTGTTGTTATTGTTGTTGCTTATTTGACGTTGTTGTTGTTGTTGTTTATTTGACGTTGTTGTTGTTGTTGTTTATTTGATGTTGTTTTAGTTGTTGTTGTTTATTTGACGTTGTTGTTGTTTTTTATTTGACATTGTTGTTGTTGTTTATTTGACGTAGTTGTTGTTATTGACGTTGTTGTTGTTGTTTATTTGACGTTTTTGTTGTTGTTGATGTTGTTGTTATTGTTTTTTATTTGACGTTGTTGTTGTTGTTTATTTGACGTTGTTGTTGTTGTTATTGTTGTTGTTGTTGTTGTTTATTTGACGTTGTTGTTGTTGTTGTTGTTGTTTATTTGACGTTGTTGTTGTTGTTTATTTGACGTTGTTGTTGTTATTTATTTGACGTTGTTGTTATTGTTATTGTTTATTTGACGTTGTTGTTGTTGTTGTTTATTTGACGTTGTTATTGTTGTTTATTTGACATTGTTTTTGTTATTTGACGTTGTTGTTGTTGTATTTGTTGTTGTTGTTGTTGTTGTCGCTTATTTGACGTTGTTGTTATTGTTGCTATTTATTTGACGTTGTTGTTCTTTTTTATTTGACGTTGTTGTTGTTGTTGTTGTTTATTTGACGTTGTTGTTGTTGTTGTTTATTTAACGTTGTTGTTGTTGTATTTGTTGTTGTTGTTATTGTTGTTGCTTATTTAACGTTGTTGTTATTGTTATTGTTTATTTGACGTTGTTGTTGTTGTTGTTATTCATTTGATGTTGTTGTTGTTGTTGTTTATTTGACGTTGTTGTTGTTGTTTATTTGACGTTGTTGTTGATGTTATTTATTTGACGTTGTTGTTGTCGTTGTTTTTGTTGTTTATTTGACGTTGTTGTTGTTATTTATTTGACGTTGTTTTTGTTGTTTATTTGACATTGTTGTTGTTGACGTTGTTGTTGTTGTTGTTGTTGTTTATTTAACGTTGTTGTTATTGTTGTTGTTGTTTATTTGACGCTGTTGTTGTTGTTGACGTTGTTGTTGTTGTTGTTTATTTGATGTTGTTGTTGTTGACATTGTTGTTATTGTTGTTGTTGTTTATTTGACGTAGTTATTGTTATTGACGTTGTAGTTGTTGTTGATGTTGTTGTTGTTGTTGTTGTTTTTTACTTGACGTTGTTGTTGTTGTTTATTTGACATTGTTGTTGTTGTTATTGTTGTTGTTGTTGTTATTTATTTGACGTTGTTGTTGTTGTTGTTATTTATTTGACGTTGTTGTTGTTATTGTTTATTTGACGTTGTTGTTGTTGTTTATTTGACGTTGTTATTGTTGTTTATTTGACGTTGTTTTTGTTATTTGACGTTGTTGTTGTTGTTGCTTATTTGACGTTGTTGTTATTGTAGCTATTTATTTGAAGTTGTTGTTGTTGTTGTTTATTTGACGTTGTTGTTGTTGTTGTTGTTTATTTGACGTTGTTGTTGTTGTTATTTATTTGACGTTGTTGTTGTTGTATTTGTTGTTGTTGTTATTGTTGTTGCTTATTTGACGTTGTTGTTATTGTTGTTGTTTATTTGACATTGTTTTTGTTATTTGACGTTGTTGTTGTTGTTGTTGTTGTTGTATTTGTTGTTGTTGTTGTTGTTGTTGTTGCTTATTTGACGTTGTTGTTATGGTTGCTATTTATTTGACGTTAATGTTGTTGTTTATTTGACGTTGTTGTTGTTGTTGTTTATTTGACGTTGTTATCGTTGTTGTTGTTTATTTGACGTTGTTGTTGTTGTATGTGTTGTTGTTGTTATTGTTGTTGCTTATTTGACGTTGTTGTTGTTGTTGTTGTTTATTTGACGTTGTTGATGTTGTTTTAGTTGTTGTTGTTTATTTGACGTTGTTGTTGTTTTTTGTTTGACGTTGTTGTTGTTGTTTAATTGACATAGTTATTGTTATTGACGTTGTTGTTGTTTATTTGACGTTTTTGTTGTTGTTGATGTTGTTGTTGTTGTTTTTTATTTGACGTTGTTGTTGTTGTTGTTTATTTGACGTTGTTGTTGTTATTGTTGTTGTTGTTGTTGTTGTTTATTTGATGTTGTTGTTGTGGTTTATTTGACGTTGTTGTTGTTGTTTATTTGACGTTGTTGTTGTTGTTGTTGTTTATTTGACGTTGTTGTTGTTGTTGTTTATTTGACATAGTTTTTGTTATTTGACGTTGTTGTTGTTGTTTTTGTTGTTGTTGTTGTTGTTGTTGCTTATTTGACGTTGTTGTTATTGTTGCTATTTATTTGACGTTGTTGTTGTTGTTGTTTATTTGACGTTGTTGTTGTTGTTGTTTATTTGACGTTGTTGTTGTTGTTGTTTATTTAACGTTGTTGTTGTTGTATTTGTTGTTGTTGTTATTGTTGTTGCTTATTTAACGTTGTTGTTATTGTTGTTGTTTATTTGACGTTGTTGTTGTTGTTATTCATTTGACGTTGTTGTTGTTGTTGTTTATTTGACGTTGTTGTTGTTGTTGTTTATTTGACGTTGTTGTTGTTGTTGTTTATTTGACGTTGTTGTTGTCGTTGTTTTTGTTGTTTATTTGACGTTGTTGTCGTTGTTGTTGATTATTTGACGTTGTTGTTGTTGTTCTTGTATTTGTTGTTGTTGTTATTGTTGTTGCTTATTTGACGTTGTTGTTGTTGTTGTTTATTTGACGTTGTTGTTGTTGTTGTTTATTTGATGTTGTTTTAGTTGTTGTTGTTTATTTGACGTTGTTGTTGTTTTTTATTTGACATTGTTGTTGTTGTTTATTTGACGTAGTTGTTGTTATTGACGTTGTTGTTGTTGTTTATTTGACGTTTTTGTTGTTGTTGATGTTGTTGTTATTGTTTTTTATTTGACGTTGTTGTTGTTATTTATTTGACGTTGTTGTTGTTGTTATTGTTGTTGTTGTTGTTGTTTATTTGACGTTGTTGTTGTTGTTGTTTATTTGACGTTGTTGTTGTTGTTTATTTGACGTTGTTGTTGTTATTTATTTGACGTTGTTGTTGTTGTTATTGTTTATTTGACGTTGTTGTTGTTGTTGTTTATTTGACGTTGTTATTGTTGTTTATTTGACATTGTTTTTGTTATTTGACGTTGTTGTTGTTGTATTTGTTGTTGTTGTTGTTGTTGTCGCTTATTTGACGTTGTTGTTATTGTTGCTATTTATTTGACGTTGTTGTTCTTTTTTATTTGACGTTGTTGTTGTTGTTGTTTATTTGACGTTGTTGTTGTTGTTGTTTATTTAACGTTGTTGTTGTTGTATTTGTTGTTGTTGTTATTGTTGTTGCTTATTTAACGTTGTTGTTATTGTTGTTGTTTATTTGACGTTGTTGTTGTTGTTATTCATTTGACGTTGTTGTTGTTGTTGTTTATTTGACGTTGTTGTTGTTGTTGTTTATTTGACGTTGTTGTTGTTGTTATTTATTTGACGTTGTTGTTGTCGTTGTTTTTGTTGTTTATTTGACGTTGTTGTTGTTATTTATTTGACGTTGTTTTTGTTGTTTATTTGACATTGTTGTTGTTGACGTTGTTGTTGTTGTTGTTTATTTAACGTTGTTGTTATTGTTGTTGTTGTTTATTTGACGCTGTTGTTGTTGTTGACGTTGTTGTTGTTGTTGTTTATTTGATGTTGTTGTTGTTGACATTGTTGTTATTGTTGTTGTTGTTGTTTATTTGACGTAGTTATTGTTATTGACGTTGTAGTTGTTGTTGATATTGTTGTTGTTGTTGTTGTTTTTTACTTGACGTTGTTGTTGTTGTTTATTTGACATTGTTGTTGTTGTTATTGTTGTTGTTGTTGTTATTTATTTGACGTTGTTGTTGTTGTTGTTATTTATTTGACGTTGTTGTTGTTATTGTTAATTTGACGTTGTTGTTGTTGTTTATTTGACGTTGTTATTGTTGTTTATTTGACGTTGTTTTTGTTATTTGACGTTGTTGTTGTTGTTGCTTATTTGACGTTGTTGTTATTGTAGCTATTTATTTGAAGTTGTTGTTGTTGTTGTTGTTTATTTGACGTTGTTGTTGTTGTTGTTGTTGTTTATTTGACGTTGTTGTTGTTGTTATTTATTTGACGTTGTTGTTGTTGTATTTGTTGTTGTTGTTATTGTTGTTGCTTATTTGACGTTGTTGTTATTGTTGTTGTTTATTTGACATTGTTTTTGTTATTTGACGTTGTTGTTGTTGTTGTATTTGTTGTTGTTGTTGTTGTTGTTGCTTATTTGACGTTGTTGTTATGGTTGCTATTTATTTGACGTTAATGTTGTTGTTTATTTGACGTTGTTGTTGTTGTTTTTTATTTGACGTTGTTGTCGTTGTTGTTGTTTATTTGACGTTGTTGTTGTTGTATGTGTTGTTGTTGTTATTGTTGTTGCTTATTTGACGTTGTTGTTGTTGTTGTTGTTTATTTGACGTTGTTGATGTTGTTTTAGTTGTTGTTGTTTATTTGACGTTGTTGTTGTTTTTTGTTTGACGTTGTTGTTGTTGTTTAATTGACATAGTTATTGTTATTGACGTTGTTGTTGTTTATTTGACGTTTTTGTTGTTGTTGATGTTGTTGTTGTTGTTTTTTATTTGACGTTGTTGTTGTTGTTGTTGTTTATTTGACGTTGTTGTTGTTATTGTTGTTGTTGTTGTTGTTGTTGTTTATTTGATGTTGTTGTTGTGGTTTATTTGACGTTGTTGTTGTTGTTTATTTGACGTTGTTGTTGTTGTTGTTGTTTATTTGACGTTGTTGTTGTTGTTGTTTATTTGACATTGTTTTTGTTATTTGACGTTGTTGTTGTTGTTTTTGTTGTTGTTGTTGTTGTTGCTTATTTGACATTGTTGTTATTGTTGCTATTTATTTGACGTTGTTGTTGTTGTTGTTTATTTGACGTTGTTGTTGTTGTTGTTGTTTATTTGACGTTGTTGTTGTTGTTGTTTATTTAACGTTGTTGTTGTTGTATTTGTTGTTGTTGTTATTGTTGTTGCTTATTTAACGTTGTTGTTATTGTTGATGTTTATTTGACGTTGTTGTTGTTGTTGTTTATTTGGCGTTGTTGTTTATTTGACGTTGTTGTTGTTGTTGTTGTTTATTTGACGTTGTTGTTGTTGTTGTTTATTTGACGTTGTTGTTGTCGTTGTTTTTGTTGTTTATTTGACGTTGTTGTCGTTGTTGTTGATTATTTGACGTTGTTGTTGTTGTTGTATTTGTTGTTGTTGTTATTGTTGTTGCTTATTTGACGTTGTTGTTGTTGTTTATTTGACGTTGTTGTTGTTGTTGTTTATTTGATGTTGTTTTAGTTGTTGTTGTTTATTTGACGTTGTTGTTGTTTTTTATTTGACATTGTTGTTGTTGTTTATTTGACGTAGTTGTTGTTATTGACGTTGTTGTTGTTGTTTATTTGACGTTTTTGTTGTTGTTGATGTTGTTGTTATTGTTTTTTATTTGACGTTGTTGTTGTTGTTTATTTGACGTTGTTGTTGTTGTTATTGTTGTTGTTGTTGTTGTTTATTTGACGTTGTTGTTGTTGTTGTTGTTTATTTGACGTTGTTGTTGTTGTTTATTTGACGTTGTTGTTGTTATTTATTTGACGGTGTTGTTGTTGTTATTGTTTATTTGACGTTGTTGTTGTTGTTGTTTATTTGACGTTGTTATTGTTGTTTATTTGACATTGTTTTTGTTATTTGACGTTGTTGTTGTTGTATTTGTTGTTGTTGTTGTTGTTGTCGCTTATTTGACGTTGTTGTTATTGTTGCTATTTATTTGACGTTGTTGTTCTTTTTTATTTGACGTTGTTGTTGTTGTTGTTTATTTGACGTTGTTGTTGTTGTTGTTTATTTAACGTTGTTGTTGTTGTATTTGTTGTTGTTGTTATTGTTGTTGCTTATTTAACGTTGTTGTTATTGTTGTTGTTTATTTGACGTTGTTGTTGTTGTTGTTATTCATTTGACGTTGTTGTTGTTGTTGTTTATTTGACGTTGTTGTTGTTGTTGTTTATTTGACGTTGTTGTTGTTGTTATTTATTTGACGTTGTTGTTGTCATTGTTTTTGTTGTTTATTTGACGTTGTTGTTGTTATTTATTTGACGTTGTTTTTGTTGTTTATTTGACATTGTTGTTGTTGACGTTGTTGTTGTTGTTGTTGTTGTTGTTTATTTAACGTTGTTGTTATTGTTGTTGTTGTTTATTTGACGCTGTTGTTGTTGTTGACGTTGTTGTTGTTGTTTATTTGATGTTGTTGTTGTTGACATTGTTGTTATTGTTGTTGTTGTTTATTTGACGTAGTTATTGTTATTGACGTTGTAGTTGTTGTTGATGTTGTTGTTGTTGTTGTTGTTGTTGTTTTTTACTTGACGTTGTTGTTGTTGTTTATTTGACATTGTTGTTGTTGTTATTGTTGTTGTTGTTGTTATTTATTTGACGTTGTTGTTGTTCTTGTTATTTATTTGACGTTGTTGTTGTTATTGTTTATTTGACGTTGTTGTTGTTGTTTATTTGACGTTGTTATTGTTGTTTATTTGACGTTGTTTTTGTTATTTGACGTTGTTGTTGTTGTTGCTTATTTGACGTTGTTGTTATTGTAGCTATTTATTTGAAGTTGTTGTTGTTGTTGTTGTTTATTTGACGTTGTTGTTGTTGTTGTTGTTGTTGTTTATTTGACGTTGTTGTATTTGTTATTTATTTGACGTTGTTGTTGTTGTATTTGTTGTTGTTGTTATTGTTGTTGCTTATTTGACGTTGTTGTTATTGTTGTTGTTTATTTGACATTGTTTTTGTTATTTGACGTTGTTGTTGTTGTTGTTGTTGTTGTTGTATTTGTTGTTGTTGTTGTTGTTGTTGTTGTTGCTTATTTGACAGTGTTGTTATGGTTGCTATTTATTTGACGTTAATGTTGTTGTTTATTTGACGTTGTTGTTGTTCTTGTTTATTTGACGTTGTTGTCGTTGTTGTTGTTTATTTGACGTTGTTGTTGTTGTATGTGTTGTTGTTGTTATTGTTGTTGCTTATTTGACGTTGTTGTTGTTGTTGTTGTTGTTTATTTGACGTTGTTGATGTTGTTTTAGTTGTTGTTGTTTATTTGACGTTGTTGTTGTTGTTATTTATTTGACGTTGTTTTTGTTGTTTATTTGACATTGTTGTTGTTGACGTTGTTGTTGTTGTTGTTTATTTAACGTTGTTGTTATTGTTGTTGTTGTTTATTTGACGCTGTTGTTGTTGTTGACGTTGTTGTTGTTGTTTATTTGATGTTGTTGTTGTTGACATTGTTGTTATTGTTGTTGTTGTTGTTTATTTGACGTAGTTATTGTTATTGACGTTGTAGTTGTTGTTGATATTGTTGTTGTTGTTGTTTTTTACTTGACGTTGTTGTTGTTGTTTATTTGACATTGTTGTTGTTGTTATTGTTGTTGTTGTTGTTATTTATTTGACGTTGTTGTTGTTGTTGTTATTTATTTGACGTTGTTGTTGTTATTGTTAATTTGACGTTGTTGTTGTTGTTGTTTATTTGACGTTGTTATTGTTGTTTATTTGACGTTGTTTTTGTTATTTGACGTTGTTGTTGTTGTTGCTTATTTGACGTTGTTGTTATTGTAGCTATTTATTTGAAGTTGTTGTTGTTGTTGTTTATTTGACGTTGTTGTTGTTGTTGTTGTTGTTTATTTGACGTTGTTGTTGTTGTTATTTATTTGACGTTGTTGTTGTTGTATTTGTTGTTGTTGTTATTGTTGTTGCTTATTTGACGTTGTTGTTATTGTTGTTGTTTATTTGACATTGTTTTTGTTATTTGACGTTGTTGTTGTTGTTGTTGTATTTGTTGTTGTTGTTGTTGTTGTTGCTTATTTGACGTTGTTGTTATGGTTGCTATTTATTTGACGTTAATGTTGTTGTTTATTTGACGTTGTTGTTGTTGTTGTTTATTTGACGTTGTTATCGTTGTTGTTGTTTATTTGACGTTGTTGTTGTTGTATGTGTTGTTGTTGTTATTGTTGTTGCTTATTTGACGTTGTTGTTGTTGTTGTTGTTTATTTGACGTTGTTGATGTTGTTTTAGTTGTTGTTGTTTATTTGACGTTGTTGTTGTTTTTTGTTTGACGTTGTTGTTGTTGTTTAATTGACATAGTTATTGTTATTGACGTTGTTGTTGTTTATTTGACGTTTTTGTTGTTGTTGATGTTGTTGTTGTTGTTTTTTATTTGACGTTGTTGTTGTTGTTGTTTATTTGACGTTGTTGTTGTTATTGTTGTTGTTGTTGTTGTTGTTGTTGTTTATTTGATGTTGTTGTTGTGGTTTATTTGACGTTGTTGTTGTTGTTTATTTGACGTTGTTGTTGTTGTTGTTTATTTGACGTTGTTGTTGTTGTTGTTTATTTGACATAGTTTTTGTTATTTGACGTTGTTGTTGTTGTTTTTGTTGTTGTTGTTGTTGTTGTTGCTTATTTGACGTTGTTGTTATTGTTGCTATTTATTTGACGTTGTTGTTGTTGTTGTTTATTTGACGTTGTTGTTGTTGTTGTTGTTTATTTGACGTTGTTGTTGTTGTTGTTTATTTAACGTTGTTGTTGTTGTATTTGTTGTTGTTGTTATTGTTGTTGCTTATTTAACGTTGTTGTTATTGTTGTTGTTTATTTGACGTTGTTGTTGTTGTTATTCATTTGACGTTGTTGTTGTTGTTTATTTGACGTTGTTGTTGTTGTTGTTTATTTGACGTTGTTGTTGTTGTTGTTTATTTGACGTTGTTGTTGTCGTTGTTTTTGTTGTTTATTTGACGTTGTTGTCGTTGTTGTTGATTATTTGACGTTGTTGTTGTTGTTGTTGTATTTGTTGTTGTTGTTATTGTTGTTGCTTATTTGACGTTGTTGTTGTTGTTGTTTATTTGACGTTGTTGTTGTTGTTGTTTATTTGATGTTGTTTTAGTTGTTGTTGTTTATTTGACGTTGTTGTTGTTTTTTATTTGACATTGTTGTTGTTGTTTATTTGACGTAGTTGTTGTTATTGACGTTGTTGTTGTTGTTTATTTGACGTTTTTGTTGTTGTTGATGTTGTTGTTATTGTTTTTTATTTGACGTTGTTGTTGTTGTTTATTTGACGTTGTTGTTGTTGTTATTGTTGTTGTTGTTGTTGTTTATTTGACGTTGTTGTTGTTGTTGTTGTTTATTTGACGTTGTTGTTGTTGTTTATTTGACGTTGTTGTTGTTATTTATTTGACGTTGTTGTTGTTGTTATTGTTTATTTGACGTTGTTGTTGTTGTTGTTGTTGTTTATTTGACGTTGTTATTGTTGTTTATTTGACATTGTTTTTGTTATTTGACGTTGTTGTTGTTGTATTTGTTGTTGTTGTTGTTGTTGTCGCTTATTTGACGTTGTTGTTATTGTTGCTATTTATTTGACGTTGTTGTTCTTTTTTATTTGACGTTGTTGTTGTTGTTGTTTATTTGACGTTGTTGTTGTTGTTGTTTATTTAACGTTGTTGTTGTTGTATTTGTTGTTGTTGTTATTGTTGTTGCTTATTTAACGTTGTTGTTATTGTTGTTGTTTATTTGACGTTGTTGTTGTTGTTGTTATTCATTTGACGTTGTTGTTGTTGTTGTTTATTTGACGTTGTTGTTGTTGTTGTTTATTTGACGTTGTTGTTGTTGTTATTTATTTGACGTTGTTGTTGTCGTTGTTTTTGTTGTTTATTTGACGTTGTTGTTGTTATTTATTTGACGTTGTTTTTGTTGTTTATTTGACATTGTTGTTGTTGACGTTGTTGTTGTTGTTGTTTATTTAACGTTGTTGTTATTGTTGTTGTTGTTTATTTGACGCTGTTGTTGTTGTTGACGTTGTTGTTGTTGTTGTTTATTTGATGTTGTTGTTGTTGACATTGTTGTTATTGTTGTTGTTGTTGTTTATTTGACGTAGTTATTGTTATTGACGTTGTAGTTGTTGTTGATATTGTTGTTGTTGTTGTTGTTTTTTACTTGACGTTGTTGTTGTTGTTTATTTGACATTGTTGTTGTTGTTATTGTTGTTGTTGTTGTTATTTATTTGACGTTGTTGTTGTTGTTGTTATTTATTTGACGTTGTTGTTGTTATTGTTAATTTGACGTTGTTGTTGTTGTTTATTTGACGTTGTTATTGTTGTTTATTTGACGTTGTTTTTGTTATTTGACGTTGTTGTTGTTGTTGCTTATTTGACGTTGTTGTTATTGTAGCTATTTATTTGAAGTTGTTGTTGTTGTTGTTGTTTATTTGACGTTGTTGTTGTTGTTGTTGTTGTTTATTTGACGTTGTTGTTGTTGTTATTTATTTGACGTTGTTGTTGTTGTATTTGTTGTTGTTGTTATTGTTGTTGCTTATTTGACGTTGTTGTTATTGTTGTTGTTTATTTGACATTGTTTTTGTTATTTGACGTTGTTGTTGTTGTTGTTGTATTTGTTGTTGTTGTTGTTGTTGTTGCTTATTTGACGTTGTTGTTATGGTTGCTATTTATTTGACGTTAATGTTGTTGTTTATTTGACGTTGTTGTTGTTGTTTTTTATTTGACGTTGTTGTCGTTGTTGTTGTTTATTTGACGTTGTTGTTGTTGTATGTGTTGTTGTTGTTATTGTTGTTGCTTATTTGACGTTGTTGTTGTTGTTGTTGTTTATTTGACGTTGTTGATGTTGTTTTAGTTGTTGTTGTTTATTTGACGTTGTTGTTGTTTTTTGTTTGACGTTGTTGTTGTTGTTTAATTGACATAGTTATTGTTATTGACGTTGTTGTTGTTTATTTGACGTTTTTGTTGTTGTTGATGTTGTTGTTGTTGTTTTTTATTTGACGTTGTTGTTGTTGTTGTTGTTTATTTGACGTTGTTGTTGTTATTGTTGTTGTTGTTGTTGTTGTTTATTTGATGTTGTTGTTGTGGTTTATTTGACGTTGTTGTTGTTGTTTATTTGACGTTGTTGTTGTTGTTGTTGTTTATTTGACGTTGTTGTTGTTGTTGTTTATTTGACATTGTTTTTGTTATTTGACGTTGTTGTTGTTGTTTTTGTTGTTGTTGTTGTTGTTGCTTATTTGACATTGTTGTTATTGTTGCTATTTATTTGACGTTGTTGTTGTTGTTGTTTATTTGACGTTGTTGTTGTTGTTGTTGTTTATTTGACGTTGTTGTTGTTGTTGTTTATTTAACGTTGTTGTTGTTGTATTTGTTGTTGTTGTTATTGTTGTTGCTTATTTAACGTTGTTGTTATTGTTGATGTTTATTTGACGTTGTTGTTGTTGTTATTCATTTGGCGTTGTTGTTGTTGTTGTTTATTTGACGTTGTTGTTGTTGTTGTTGTTTATTTGACGTTGTTGTTGTTGTTGTTTATTTGACGTTGTTGTTGTCGTTGTTTTTGTTGTTTATTTGACGTTGTTGTCGTTGTTGTTGATTATTTGACGTTGTTGTTGTTGTTGTATTTGTTGTTGTTGTTATTGTTGTTGCTTATTTGACGTTGTTGTTGTTGTTTATTTGACGTTGTTGTTGTTGTTGTTGTTTATTTGATGTTGTTTTAGTTGTTGTTGTTTATTTGACGTTGTTGTTGTTTTTTATTTGACATTGTTGTTGTTGTTTATTTGACGTAGTTGTTGTTATTGACGTTGTTGTTGTTGTTTATTTGACGTTTTTGTTGTTGTTGATGTTGTTGTTATTGTTTTTTATTTGACGTTGTTGTTGTTGTTTATTTGACGTTGTTGTTGTTGTTATTGTTGTTGTTGTTGTTGTTTATTTGACGTTGTTGTTGTTGTTGTTGTTTATTTGACGTTGTTGTTGTTGTTTATTTGACGTTGTTGTTGTTATTTATTTGACGGTGTTGTTGTTGTTATTGTTTATTTGACGTTGTTGTTGTTGTTGTTTATTTGACGTTGTTATTGTTGTTTATTTGACATTGTTTTTGTTATTTGACGTTGTTGTTGTTGTATTTGTTGTTGTTGTTGTTGTTGTCGCTTATTTGACGTTGTTGTTATTGTTGCTATTTATTTGACGTTGTTGTTCTTTTTTATTTGACGTTGTTGTTGTTGTTGTTTATTTGACGTTGTTATTGTTGTTGTTTATTTAACGTTGTTGTTGTTGTATTTGTTGTTGTTGTTATTGTTGTTGCTTATTTAACGTTGTTGTTATTGTTGTTGTTTATTTGACGTTGTTGTTGTTGTTGTTATTCATTTGACGTTGTTGTTGTTGTTGTTTATTTGACGTTGTTGTTGTTGTTGTTTATTTGACGTTGTTGTTGTTGTTATTTATTTGACGTTGTTGTTGTCATTGTTTTTGTTGTTTATTTGACGTTGTTGTTGTTATTTATTTGACGTTGTTTTTGTTGTTTATTTGACATTGTTGTTGTTGACGTTGTTGTTGTTGTTGTTGTTTATTTAACGTTGTTGTTATTGTTGTTGTTGTTTATTTGACGCTGTTGTTGTTGTTGACGTTGTTGTTGTTGTTTATTTGATGTTGTTGTTGTTGACATTGTTGTTATTGTTGTTGTTGTTTATTTGACGTAGTTATTGTTATTGACGTTGTAGTTGTTGTTGATGTTGTTGTTGTTGTTGTTGTTTTTTACTTGACGTTGTTGTTGTTGTTTATTTGACATTGTTGTTGTTGTTATTGTTGTTGTTGTTGTTATTTATTTGACGTTGTTGTTGTTCTTGTTATTTATTTGACGTTGTTGTTGTTATTGTTTATTTGACGTTGTTGTTGTTGTTTATTTGACGTTGTTATTGTTGTTTATTTGACGTTGTTTTTGTTATTTGACGTTGTTGTTGTTGTTGCTTATTTGACGTTGTTGTTATTGTAGCTATTTATTTGAAGTTGTTGTTGTTGTTGTTGTTTATTTGACGTTGTTGTTGTTGTTGTTGTTGTTGTTTATTTGACGTTGTTGTATTTGTTATTTATTTGACGTTGTTGTTGTTGTATTTGTTGTTGTTGTTATTGTTGTTGCTTATTTGACGTTGTTGTTATTGTTGTTGTTTATTTGACATTGTTTTTGTTATTTGACGTTGTTGTTGTTGTTGTTGTTGTTGTTGTATTTGTTGTTGTTGTTGTTGTTGTTGTTGTTGCTTATTTGACGTTGTTGTTATGGTTGCTATTTATTTGACGTTAATGTTGTTGTTTATTTGACGTTGTTGTTGTTCTTGTTTATTTGACGTTGTTGTCGTTGTTGTTGTTTATTTGACGTTGTTGTTGTTGTATGTGTTGTTGTTGTTATTGTTGTTGCTTATTTGACGTTGTTGTTGTTGTTGTTGTTGTTTATTTGACGTTGTTGATGTTGTTTTAGTTGTTGTTGTTTATTTGACGTTGTTGTTGTTTTTTGTTTGACGTTGTTGTTGTTGTTTAATTGACATAGTTATTGTTATTGACGTTGTTGTTGTTTATTTGACGTTTTTGTTGTTGTTGATGTTGTTGTTGTTGTTTTTTATTTGACGTTGTTATTGTTGTTGTTGTTGTTGTTTATTTGACGTTGTTGTTGTTATTGTTGTTGTTGTTGTTGTTGTTGTTTATTTGATGTTGTTGTTGTGGTTTATTTGACGTTGTTGTTGTTGTTTATTTGACGTTGTTGTTGTTGTTGTTTATTTGACATTGTTGTTGTTGTTGTTGTTATTTATTTGACGTTGTTGTTGTTGTTGTTATTGTTTATTTGACGTTGTTGTTGTTGTTGTTGTTTATTTGACGTTGTTATTGTTGTTTATTTGACAATGTTTTTGTTATTTGACGTTGTTGTTGTTTTTGTTGTTGTTGTTGTTGTTGTTGTTGTTGCTTATTTGACGTTGTTGTTATTGTTGCTATTTATTTGACGTTGTTGTTGTTGTTGTTTATTTGACGTTGTTGTTGTTGTTGTTTATTTGACGTTGTTGTTGTTGTTGTTTATTTAACGTTGTTGTTGTTGTATTTGTTGTTGTTGTTATTGTTGTTGCTTATTTAACGTTGTTGTTATTGTTGTTGTTTATTTGACGTTGTTGTTGTTGTTATTCATTTGACGTTGTTGTTGTTGTTGTTTATTTGACGTTGTTGTTGTTGTTGTTTATTTGACGTTGTTGTTGTTGTTGTTTATTTGACGTTGTTGTTGTTGTTTATTTGACGTTGTTGTTGTTGTTGTTTATTTGACGTTGTTGTTGTTATTTATTTGACGTTGTTGTTGTTGTTATTGTTTATTTGACGTTGTTGTTGTTGTTGTTTATTTGACGTTGTTATTGTTGTTTATTTGACATTGTTTTTGTTATTTGACGTTGTTGTTGTTGTATTTGTTGTTGTTGTTGTTGTTGTCGCTTATTTGACGTTGTTATTGTTGCTATTTATTTAACGTTGTTGTTCTTGTTTATTTGACGTTGTTGTTGTTGTTATTTATTTGACGTTGTTGTTGTTGTTGTTTATTTAACGTTGTTGTTGTTGTTGTATTTGTTGTTGTTGTTATTGTTGTTGCTTATTTAACGTTGTTGTTATTGTTGTTGTTTATTTGACGTTGTTGTTGTTGTTGTTGTTATTCATTTGACGTTGTTGTTGTTGTTGTTTATTTGACGTTGTTGTTGTTGTTGTTGTTTATTTGACGTTGTTGTTGTTGTTGTTATTTATTTGACGTTGTTGTTGTCGTTGTTTTTGTTGTTTATTTGACGTTGTTGTTGTTGTTATTTATTTGACGTTGTTATTGTCGTTGTTTTTGTTGTTTATTTGACGTTGTTGTTGTTATTTATTTGACGTTGTTTTTGTTGTTTATTTGACATTGTTGTTGTTGACGTTGTTGTTGTTGTTGTTTATTTAACGTTGTTGTTATTGTTGTTGTTGTTTATTTGACGCTGTTGTTGTTGTTGACGTTGATGTTGTTGTTGTTTATTTGATGTTGTTGTTGTTGACATTGTTGTTATTGTTGTTGTTGTTTATTTGACGTAGTTATTGTTATTGACATTGTAGTTGTTGTTGATGTTGTTGTTGTTGTTTTTTTTTTTTACTTGACGTTGTTGTTGTTGTTTATTTGACATTGTTGTTGTTGTTATTGTTGTTGTTGTTGTTATTTATTTGACGTTGTTGTTGTTGTTGTTATTTATTTAACGTTGTTGTTGTTATTGTTTATTTGACGTTGTTGTTGTTGTTTATTTGAAGTTGTTATTGTTGTTTATTTGACGTTGTTTTTGTTATTTGACGTTGTTGTTGTTGTTGCTTATTTAACGTTGTTGTTATTGTTGTTGTTTATTTGACGTTGTTGTTGTTGTTATTCATTTGACGTTGTTGTTGTTGTTGTTTATTTGACGTTGTTGTTGTTGTTGTTTATTTGACGTTGTTGTTGTTGTTGTTGTTTATTTGACGTTGTTGTTGTCGTTGTTTTTGTTGTTTATTTGACGTTGTTGTCGTTGTTGTTGATTATTTGACGTTGTTGTTGTTGTTGTATTTGTTGTTGTTGTTATTGTTGTTGCTTATTTGACGTTGTTGTTGTTGTTGTTTATTTGACGTTGTTGTTGTTGTTGTTTATTTGATGTTGTTTTAGTTGTTGTTGTTTATTTGACGTTGTTGTTGTTTTTTATTTGACATTGTTGTTGTTGTTTATTTGACGTAGTTGTTGTTATTGACGTTGTTGTTGTTGTTTATTTGACGTTTTTGTTGTTGTTGATGTTGTTGTTATTGTTTTTTATTTGACGTTGTTGTTGTTGTTTATTTGACGTTGTTGTTGTTGTTATTGTTGTTGTTGTTGTTGTTTATTTGACGTTGTTGTTGTTGTTGTTGTTTATTTGACGTTGTTGTTGTTGTTTATTTGACGTTGTTGTTGTTATTTATTTGACGTTGTTGTTCTTGTTATTGTTTATTTGACGTTGTTGTTGTTGTTGTTTATTTGACGTTGTTATTGTTGTTTATTTGACATTGTTTTTGTTATTTGACGTTGTTGTTGTTGTATTTGTTGTTGTTGTTGTTGTTGTCGCTTATTTGACGTTGTTGTTATTGTTGCTATTTATTTGACGTTGTTGTTCTTTTTTATTTGACGTTGTTGTTGTTGTTGTTTATTTGACGTTGTTGTTGTTGTAGTTTATTTAACGTTGTTGTTGTTGTATTTGTTGTTGTTGTTATTGTTGTTGCTTATTTAACGTTGTTGTTATTGTTGTTGTTTATTTGACGTTGTTGTTGTTGTTGTTATTCATTTGACGTTGTTGTTGTTGTTGTTTATTTGACGTTGTTGTTGTTGTTGTTTATTTGACGTTGTTGTTGTTGTTATTTATTTGACGTTGTTGTTGTCGTTGTTTTTGTTGTTTATTTGACGTTGTTGTTGTTATTTATTTGACGTTGTTTTTGTTGTTTATTTGACATTGTTGTTGTTGACGTTGTTGTTGTTGTTGTTTATTTAACGTTGTTGTTATTGTTGTTGTTGTTTATTTGACGATGTTGTTGTTGTTGACGTTGTTGTTGTTGTTGTTTATTTGATGTTGTTGTTGTTGACATTGTTGTTATTGTTGTTGTTGTTGTTTATTTGACGTAGTTATTGTTATTGACGTTGTAGTTGTTGTTGATATTGTTGTTGTTGTTGTTTTTTACTTGACGTTGTTGTTGTTGTTTATTTGACATTGTTGTTGTTGTTATTGTTGTTGTTGTTGTTATTTATTTGATGTTGTTGTTGTTGTTGTTATTTATTTGACGTTGTTGTTGTTATTGTTAATTTGACGTTGTTGTTGTTGTTGCTTATTTGACGTTGTTGTTATTGTAGCTATTTATTTGAAGTTGTTGTTGTTGTTGTTGTTTATTTGACGTTGTTGTTGTTGTTGTTGTTGTTTATTTGACGTTGTTGTTGTTGTTATTTATTTGACGTTGTTGTTGTTGTATTTGTTGTTGTTGTTATTGTTGTTGCTTATTTGACGTTGTTGTTATTGTTGTTGTTTATTTGACATTGTTTTTGTTATTTGACGTTGTTGTTGTTGTATTTGTTGTTGTTGTTGTTGTTGTTGCTTATTTGACGTTGTTGTTATGGTTGCTATTTATTTGACGTTAATGTTGTTGTTTATTTGACGTTGTTGTTGTTGTTGTTTATTTGACGTTGTTGTCGTTGTTGTTGTTTATTTGACGTTGTTGTTGTTGTATGTGTTGTTGTTGTTATTGTTGTTGCTTATTTGACGTTGTTGTTGTTGTTGTTGTTTATTTGCCGTTGTTGATGTTGTTTTAGTTGTTGTTGTTTATTTGACGTTGTTGTTGTTTTTTGTTTGACGTTGTTGTTGTTGTTTAATTGACATAGTTATTGTTATTGACGTTGTTGTTGTTTATTTGACGTTTTTGTTGTTGTTGATGTTGTTGTTGTTGTTTTTTATTTGACGTTGTTGTTGTTGTTGTTGTTTATTTGACGTTGTTGTTGTTATTGTTGTTGTTGTTGTTGTTGTTTATTTGATGTTGTTGTTGTGGTTTATTTGACGTTGTTGTTGTTGTTTATTTGACGTTGTTGTTGTTGTTGTTGTTTATTTGACGTTGTTGTTGTTGTTTATTTGACATTGTTTTTGTTATTTGACGTTGTTGTTGTTGTTTTTGTTGTTGTTGTTGTTGTTGCTTATTTGACATTGTTGTTATTGTTGCTATTTATTTGACGTTATTGTTGTTGTTGTTTATTTGACGTTGTTGTTGTTGTTGTTGTTTATTTGACGTTGTTGTTGTTGTTGTTGTTTATTTAACGTTGTTGTTGTTGTATTTGTTGTTGTTGTTATTGTTGTTGCTTATTTAACGTTGTTGTTATTGTTGATGTTTATTTGACGTTGTTGTTGTTGTTATTCATTTGGCGTTGTTGTTGTTGTTGTTTATTTGACGTTGTTGTTGTTGTTGTTGTTTATTTGACGTTGTTGTTGTTGTTGTTTATTTGACGTTGTTGTTGTCGTTGTTTTTGTTGTTTATTTGACGTTGTTGTCGTTGTTGTTGATTATTTGACGTTGTTGTTGTTGTTGTATTTGTTGTTGTTGTTATTGTTGTTGCTTATTTGACGTTGTTGTTGTTGTTTATTTGACGTTGTTGTTGTTGTTGTTTATTTGATGTTGTTTTAGTTGTTGTTGTTTATTTGACGTTGTTGTTGTTTTTTATTTGACATTGTTGTTGTTGTTTATTTGACGTAGTTGTTGTTATTGACGTTGTTGTTGTTGTTTATTTGACGTTTTTGTTGTTGTTGATGTTGTTGTTATTGTTTTTTATTTGACGTTGTTGTTGTTGTTTATTTGACGTTGTTGTTGTTGTTATTGTTGTTGTTGTTGTTGTTTATTTGACGTTGTTGTTGTTGTTGTTGTTTATTTGACGTTGTTGTTGTTGTTTATTTGACGTTGTTGTTGTTATTTATTTGACGGTGTTGTTGTTGTTATTGTTTATTTGACGTTGTTGTTGTTGTTGTTTATTTGACGTTGTTATTGTTGTTTATTTGACATTGTTTTTGTTATTTGACGTTGTTGTTGTTGTATTTGTTGTTGTTGTTGTTGTTGTCGCTTATTTGACGTTGTTGTTATTGTTGCTATTTATTTGACGTTGTTGTTCTTTTTTATTTGACGTTGTTGTTGTTGTTGTTTATTTGACGTTGTTGTTGTTGTTGTTTATTTAACGTTGTTGTTGTTGTATTTGTTGTTGTTGTTATTGTTGTTGCTTATTTAACGTTGTTGTTATTGTTGTTGTTTATTTGACGTTGTTGTTGTTGTTGTTATTCATTTGACGTTGTTGTTGTTGTTATTTATTTGACGTTGTTGTCGTTGTTGTTTATTTGACGTTGTTGTTGTTGTTGTTTATTTGACGTTGTTGTTGTCGTTGTTTTTGTTGTTTATTTGACGTTGTTGTTGTTATTTATTTGACGTTGTTTTTGTTGTTTATTTGACATTGTTGTTGTTGACGTTGTTGTTGTTGTTGTTTATTTAACGTTGTTGTTATTGTTGTTGTTGTTTATTTGACGATGTTGTTGTTGTTGACGTTGTTGTTGTTGTTGTTTATTTGATGTTGTTGTTGTTGACATTGTTGTTATTGTTGTTGTTGTTGTTTATTTGACGTAGTTATTGTTATTGACGTTGTAGTTGTTGTTGATATTGTTGTTGTTGTTGTTTTTTACTTGACGTTGTTGTTGTTGTTTATTTGACATTGTTGTTGTTGTTATTGTTGTTGTTGTTGTTATTTATTTGATGTTGTTGTTGTTGTTGTTATTTATTTGACGTTGTTGTTGTTATTGTTAATTTGACGTTGTTGTTGTTGTTGCTTATTTGACGTTGTTGTTATTGTAGCTATTTATTTGAAGTTGTTGTTGTTGTTGTTGTTTATTTGACGTTGTTGTTGTTGTTGTTGTTGTTTATTTGACGTTGTTGTTGTTGTTATTTATTTGACGTTGTTGTTGTTGTATTTGTTGTTGTTGTTATTGTTGTTGCTTATTTGACGTTGTTGTTATTGTTGTTGTTTATTTGACATTGTTTTTGTTATTTGACGTTGTTGTTGTTGTATTTGTTGTTGTTGTTGTTGTTGTTGCTTATTTGACGTTGTTGTTATGGTTGCTATTTATTTGACGTTAATGTTGTTGTTTATTTGACGTTGTTGTTGTTGTTGTTTATTTGACGTTGTTGTCGTTGTTGTTGTTTATTTGACGTTGTTGTTGTTGTATGTGTTGTTGTTGTTATTGTTGTTGCTTATTTGACGTTGTTGTTGTTGTTGTTGTTTATTTGCCGTTGTTGATGTTGTTTTAGTTGTTGTTGTTTATTTGACGTTGTTGTTGTTTTTTGTTTGACGTTGTTGTTGTTGTTTAATTGACATAGTTATTGTTATTGACGTTGTTGTTGTTTATTTGACGTTTTTGTTATTGTTGATGTTGTTGTTGTTGTTTTTTATTTGACGTTGTTGTTGTTGTTGTTGTTTATTTGACGTTGTTGTTGTTATTGTTGTTGTTGTTGTTGTTGTTTATTTGATGTTGTTGTTGTGGTTTATTTGACGTTGTTGTTGTTGTTTATTTGACGTTGTTGTTGTTGTTGTTGTTTATTTGACGTTGTTGTTGTTGTTTATTTGACATTGTTTTTGTTATTTGACGTTGTTGTTGTTGTTTTTGTTGTTGTTGTTGTTGTTGCTTATTTGACATTGTTGTTATTGTTGCTATTTATTTGACGTTATTGTTGTTGTTGTTTATTTGACGTTGTTGTTGTTGTTGTTGTTTATTTGACGTTGTTGTTGTTGTTGTTGTTTATTTAACGTTGTTGTTGTTGTATTTGTTGTTGTTGTTATTGTTGTTGCTTATTTAACGTTGTTGTTATTGTTGATGTTTATTTGACGTTGTTGTTGTTGTTATTCATTTGGCGTTGTTGTTGTTGTTGTTTATTTGACGTTGTTGTTGTGGTTTATTTGACGTTGTTGTTGTTGTTTATTTGACGTTGTTGTTGTTGTTGTTGTTTATTTGACGTTGTTGTTGTTGTTTATTTGACATTGTTTTTGTTATTTGACGTTGTTGTTGTTGTTTTTGTTGTTGTTGTTGTTGTTGCTTATTTGACATTGTTGTTATTGTTGCTATTTATTTGACGTTATTGTTGTTGTTGTTTATTTGACGTTGTTGTTGTTGTTGTTGTTTATTTGACGTTGTTGTTGTTGTTGTTGTTTATTTAACGTTGTTGTTGTTGTATTTGTTGTTGTTGTTATTGTTGTTGCTTATTTAACGTTGTTGTTATTGTTGATGTTTATTTGACGTTGTTGTTGTTGTTATTCATTTGGCGTTGTTGTTGTTGTTGTTTATTTGACGTTGTTGTTGTTGTTGTTGTTTATTTGACGTTGTTGTTGTTGTTGTTTATTTGACGTTGTTGTTGTCGTTGTTTTTGTTGTTTATTTGACGTTGTTGTCGTTGTTGTTGATTATTTGACGTTGTTGTTGTTGTTGTATTTGTTGTTGTTGTTATTGTTGTTGCTTATTTGACGTTGTTGTTGTTGTTTATTTGACGTTGTTGTTGTTGTTGTTTATTTGATGTTGTTTTAGTTGTTGTTGTTTATTTGACGTTGTTGTTGTTTTTTATTTGACATTGTTGTTGTTGTTTATTTGACGTAGTTGTTGTTATTGACGTTGTTGTTGTTGTTTATTTGACGTTTTTGTTGTTGTTGATGTTGTTGTTATTGTTTTTTATTTGACGTTGTTGTTGTTGTTTATTTGACGTTGTTGTTGTTGTTATTGTTGTTGTTGTTGTTGTTTATTTGACGTTGTTGTTGTTGTTGTTGTTGTTTATTTGACGTTGTTGTTGTTGTTTATTTGACGTTGTTGTTGTTATTTATTTGACGGTGTTGTTGTTGTTATTGTTTATTTGACGTTGTTGTTGTTGTTGTTTATTTGACGTTGTTATTGTTGTTTATTTGACATTGTTTTTGTTATTTGACGTTGTTGTTGTTGTATTTGTTGTTGTTGTTGTTGTTGTCGCTTATTTGACGTTGTTGTTATTGTTGCTATTTATTTGACGTTGTTGTTCTTTTTTATTTGACGTTGTTGTTGTTGTTGTTTATTTGACGTTGTTGTTGTTGTTGTTTATTTAACGTTGTTGTTGTTGTATTTGTTGTTGTTGTTATTGTTGTTGCTTATTTAACGTTGTTGTTATTGTTGTTGTTTATTTGACGTTGTTGTTGTTGTTGTTATTCATTTGACGTTGTTGTTGTTGTTGTTTATTTGACGTTGTTGTTGTTGTTGTTTATTTGACGTTGTTGTTGTTGTTATTTATTTGACGTTGTTGTTGTCATTGTTTTTGTTGTTTATTTGACGTTGTTGTTGTTATTTATTTGACGTTGTTTTTGTTGTTTATTTGACATTGTTGTTGTTGACGTTGTTGTTGTTGTTGTTGTTTATTTAACGTTGTTGTTATTGTTGTTGTTGTTTATTTGACGCTGTTGTTGTTTTTGACGTTGTTGTTGT
>OX451739.1:404826999-404986999 GCA_948472305.1 Vicia faba | reverse complement strand
TTGTTGTTGTTGTTGTTTATTTGACGTTGTTGTTGTTGTTTATTTGACGTAGTTGTTGTTGTTGTTGTTTATTTGATGTTGTTGTTGTTGTTTATTTGACGTAGTTGGTGTTATTGACGTTGTTGTTGTTTATTTGACGTTTTTTTTGTTGATGATGTTTTTGTTGTTGTTTTTTATTTGACGTTGTTGTTGTTGTTTATTTGACGTTGTTGTTGTTATTGTTGTTGTTGTTGTTTATTTGACGTTGTTGTTGACATTGTTGTTTATTTGACGTTGTTGGTGTTGTTGTTTATTTGACGTTGTTGTTGTTGACGTTGTTGTTGTTGTTGTTGTTGTTTATTGGACGTTGTTTTTGTTGTTGTTTATTTGACATTGTTGTTGTTGTTGACGGTGTTGTTGTTGTTGTTTATCTGACGTTGTTGTTGTTGACGTTGTTGTTGTTGTTTATTGGACGTTGTTGTTGTTTATTTGACGTTGTTGTTGTTATTTGACGTTGTTGTTGTTGTTGTTATTGTTTATTTGACGTTGTTGTTGTTGTTGTTTATTTGACGTTATTGTTGTTGTTTATTTGACGTTGTTATTGTTGTTGTTGTTGTTTATTTGACGTTGTTGTTGTTGTTGACGTTGTTGTTGTTGTTGTTGTATTTGTTGTTGTTGTTATTGTTGTTGCTTATTTGACGTTGTTGTTGTTGTTATTGTTTATTTGACGTTGTTGTTGTTGTTTTTTATTTGATGTTGTTTTAGTTGTTGTTGTTTATTTGACGTTGTTGTTATTTTTTATTTAACGTTGTTGTTATTGACATTGTTGTTATTGTTGTTGTTTATTTGATGTTGTTGTTGTTGTTTATTTGACGTAGTTGTTGTTATTGACGTTGTTGTTGTTGTTGTTTATTTAACGTTTTTGTTGTTGTTTATGTTGTTGTTGTTTTTTATTTGACGTTGTTGTTGTTGTTTATTTGTTGTTGTTGTTGTTGTTATTGTTGTTGTTGTTGTTGTTTATTTGACGTTGTTGTTGTTGTTTATTTGACGTTGTTGTTGTTGTTTATTTGACGTTGTTGTTGTTGTTTATTTGACATTGTTGTTGTTGTTGTTTATTTGACGTTGTTGTTGTTGTTATTTATTTGACATTGTTGTTGTTGTTGTTGTTATTGTTTATTTGACGTTGTTGTTTTTGTTGTTGTTTATTTGACATTGTTATTGTTGTTTATTTGACGTTGTTTTTGTTATTTGACGTTGTTGTTGTTGTTGTATTTGTTGTTGTTGTTGTTGCTTATTTGACGTTGTTGTTATTGTTATTATTTACTTGACGTTGTTGTTGTTGTTGTTTATTTGACGTTATTGTTGTTGTTGTTGTTTATTTGACGTTGTTGTTGTTGTTGTTTATTTAACGTTGTTGTTGTTGTATTTGTTGTTGTTGTTATTGTTGTTGCTTATTTGACGTTGTTGTTATTGTTGTTGTTTATTTGACGTTGTTGTTGTTGTTATTCATTTTACGTTGTTGTTGTTGTTGTTGTTTATTTGACGTTGTTATTGTTGTTGTTGTTTATTTGACGTTGTTGGTGTTGTTGGTGATTATTTGACCTTGTTGTTGTCGTTGTTTTTGTTGTTTATTTGTCGTTGTTGTCGTTATTTATTTGACGTTGTTGTTGTTGTTTATTTGACATTGTTGTTGTTGACGTTGTTGTTGTTGTTGTTTATTTAACGTTGTTGTTGTTGTTTATTTGACGTTGTTGTTGTTGATGATGTTGTTGTTGATGTTGTTGTTGTTGTTTATTTGATGTTGTTGTTGTTGTTGACATAGTTGTTGTTGTTTATTTGACGTTGTTGTTGTTGTTGACGTTGTTTTTTATTTGACGTTGTTGTTGTTCTTTATTTGACGTTGTTGTTGTTGTTGACGTTGTTGTTGTTGTTTATTGGACGTTGTTGTTGTTGTGGTTTATTTGACATTGTTGTTGTTGTTGACGGTGTTGTTGTTATTGTTTATTTGACATTGTTTTTGTTATTTGACGTTGTTGTTGTTGTTGCTTATTTGACGGTGTTGTTATTGTTTCTATTTATTTGACGTTGTTGTTGTTGTTGTTGTTTATTTGACGTTGTTGTTGTTGTTTATTTGACGTTGTTGTCGTTGTTGTTGTTTATTTGACGTTGTTGTTGTTGTTGTTTTTTTTTGCTTGTTATTATTGTTGTTTATTTGACGTTGTTGTTGTTGTTGTTATTGTTCATTTGACGTTGTTGTTGTTGTTGTTTATTTGATATTGTTTTAGTTGTTGTTGTTTATTTGACGTTGTTGTTGTTTTTTATTTGACGTTGTTGTTGTAGACATTGTTGTTGTTGTTGTTTATTTGACGTTGTTCTTGTTGTTTATTTGACGTAGTTGTTGTTGTTGATGTTGTTTATTTGACGTTGTTGTTGTTGTTTATTTGACGTAGTTGTTGTTATTGATGTTGTTGTTGTTGTTTATTTGACGTTTTTGTTGTGTTTGTTGATGTTGTTGTTGTTTTTTATTTGACGTTGTTGTTGTTGTTGTTTATTTGACGTTGTTGTTGTTGTTATTGTTGTTGTTGTTGTTTATTTGACGTTGTTGTTGTTTATTTGACGTTGTTGTTGTAGTTCATTGGATGTTGTTGTTGTTGTTGTTGTTTATTTGACGTTTTTGTTGTTGTTGATGTTGTTGTTGTTGTTTTTTATTTGACGTTGTTGTTGTTGTTGTTTATTTGACGTTGTTGTTGTTGTTATTGTTGTTGTTGTTGTTGTTTATTTGACGTTGTTGTTGTTGTTGTTTATTTGACATTGTTGTTGTTGTTGTTATTTATTTGACGTTGTTGTTGTTGTTATTGTTTATTTGACGTTGTTGTTGTTGTTGTTGTTTATTTGACGTTGTTATTGTTGTTTATTTGACATTGTTTTTGTTATTTGACGTTGTTGTTGTTGTTGTATTTGTTGTTGTTGTTGTTGCTTATTTGACGTTGTTGTTATTGTTGCTATTTATTTGACGTTGTTGTTGTTGTTGTTGTTTATTTGACGTTGTTGTTGTTGTTTATTTGACGTTGTTGTTGTTGTTTATTTGACGTTGTTGTTGTTGTTTATTTGACGTTGTTGTTGTTGTTGTTTATTTGACGTTGTTGTTGTTGTTATTTATTTGACATTGTTGTTGTTGTTGTTGTTATTGTTTATTTGACGTTGTTGTTTTTGTTGTTGTTTATTTGACATTGTTATTGTTGTTTATTTGACGTTGTTTTTGTTATTTGACGTTGTTGTTGTTGTTGTATTTGTTGTTGTTGTTGTTGCTTATTTGACGTTGTTGTTATTGTTGTTATTTACTTGACGTTGTTGTTGTTGTTGTTTATTTGACGTTATTGTTGTTGTTGTTGTTTATTTGACGTTGTTGTTGTTGTTGTTTATTTAACGTTGTTGTTGTTGTATTTGTTGTTGTTGTTATTGTTGTTGCTTATTTGACGTTGTTGTTATTGTTGTTGTTTATTTGACGTTGTTGTTGTTGTTATTCATTTGACGTTGTTGTTGTTGTTGTTGTTTATTTGACGTTGTTATTGTTGTTGTTGTTTATTTGACGTTGTTGGTGTTGTTGGTGATTATTTGACCTTGTTGTTGTCGTTGTTTTTGTTGTTTATTTGTCGTTGTTGTCGTTATTTATTTGACGTTGTTGTTGTTGTTTATTTGACATTGTTGTTGTTGACGTTGTTGTTGTTGTTGTTTATTTAACGTTGTTGTTGTTGTTTATTTGACGTTGTTGTTGTTGATGATGTTGTTGTTGATGTTGTTGTTGTTGTTTATTTGATGTTGTTGTTGTTGTTGACATAGTTGTTGTTGTTTATTTGACGTTGTTGTTGTTGTTGACGTTGTTTTTTATTTGACGTTGTTGTTGTTCTTTATTTGACGTTGTTGTTGTTGTTGACGTTGTTGTTGTTGTTGTTTATTGGACGTTGTTGTTGTTGTGGTTTATTTGACATTGTTGTTGTTGTTGACGGTGTTGTTGTTATTGTTTATTTGACATTGTTTTTGTTATTTGACGTTGTTGTTGTTGTTGTTGCTTATTTGACGTTGTTGTTATTGTTTCTATTTATTTGACGTTGTTGTTGTTGTTGTTGTTGTTTATTTGACGTTGTTGTTGTTGTTTATTTGACGTTGTTGTCGTTGTTGTTGTTTATTTGACGTTGTTGTTGTTGTTGTTTTTTTTTTGCTTGTTATTATTGTTGTTTATTTGACGTTATTGTTGTTGTTGTTATTGTTCATTTGACGTTGTTGTTGTTGTTGTTTATTTGATATTGTTTTAGTTGTTGTTGTTTATTTGACGTTGTTGTTGTTTTTTATTTGACGTTGTTGTTGTAGACATTGTTGTTGTTGTTGTTTATTTGACGTTGTTGTTGTTGTTTATTTGACGTAGTTGTTGTTGTTGATGTTGTTTATTTGACGTTGTTGTTGTTGTTTATTTGACGTAGTTGTTGTTATTGATGTTGTTGTTGTTGTTTATTTGACGTTTTTGTTGTTGTTGTTGATGTTGTTGTTGTTTTTTATTTGACGTTGTTGTTGTTGTTGTTTATTTGACGTTGTTGTTGTTGTTATTGTTGTTGTTGTTGTTTATTTGACGTTGTTGTTGTTTATTTGACGTTGTTGTTGTTGTTCATTGGATGTTGTTGTTGTTGTTGTTTATTTGACGTTTTTGTTGTTGTTGTTGATGTTGTTGTTGTTGTTTTTTATTTGACGTTGTTGTTGTTGTTGTTTATTTGACGTTGTTGTTGTTGTTATTGTTGTTGTTGTTGTTGTTTATTTGACGTTGTTGTTGTTGTTGTTTATTTGACATTGTTGTTGTTGTTATTTATTTGATGTTGTTGTTGTTGTTATTGTTTATTTGACGTTGTTGTTGTTGTTGTTGTTGTTTATTTGACGTTGTTATTGTTGTTTATTTGACATTGTTTTTGTTATTTGACGTTGTTGTTGTTGTTGTTGTTGTATTTGTTGTTGTTGTTGTTGCTTATTTGACGTTGTTGTTATTGTTGCTATTTATTTGACGTTGTTGTTGTTGTTGTTGTTGTTTATTTGACGTTGTTGTTGTTGTTTATTTGACGTTGTTGTTGTTGTTTATTTGACGTTGTTGTTGTTGTTGTTTATTTAACATTGTTGTTGTTGTATTTGTTGTTGTTGTTATTGTTGTTGCTTATTTAACGTTGTTGTTATTGTTGTTGTTTATTTGACGTTGTTGTTGTTGTTATTCATTTGACGTTGTTGTTGTTGTTGTTGTTTATTTGACGTTGTTGTTGTTGTTGTTGTTTATTTGACGTTGTTGTTGTTGTTGTTTATTTGACGTTGTTGTTGTCGTGGTTTTTGTTGTTTATTTGACGTTGTTGTTGTTGTAGTTGTTTATTTGACGTTGTTGTTGTTGACGTTGTTGTTGTTGTTGTTGACATAGTTGTCGTTGTTTATTTGACGTTGTTGTTGTTGTTGACGTTGTTGTTGTTGTTGTTGTTTATTTGATGTTGTTGTTGTTGTTGACATAGTTGTTGTTGTTTATTTGACGTTGTTGTTGTTGTTGACGTTGTTAGTTATTTTACGTTGTTGTTGTTGTTTATTTGACGTTGTTGTTGTTGTTGTTGTTGACGTTGTTGTTGGTGGTGTTGTTTATTGGACGTTGTTGTTGTTGTTGTTGTTTATTTGACATTGTTGTTGTTGTTGTTGCTTATTTGACGTTGTTGTTATCGTTTCTATTTATTTGACGTTGTTCTTGTTGTTGTTTATTTGACGTTGTTGTTGTTGTTGTTTATTTGACGTTGTTGTTGTTGTTTATTTGACGTTGTTGTCGTTGTTGTTGTTTATTTGACGTTGTTGTTGTTGTTGTTGTATTTGTTGTTGTTGTTATTGTTGTTGCTTATTTGACGTTGTTGTTGTTTATTTGACGTTGTTGTTGTTGTTGTTGTTTATTTGATGTTGTTTTAGTTATTGTTGTTTATTTGACGTTGTTGTTGTTTTTTATTTGACGTTGTTTTTGTTGACATTGTTGTTGTTGTTGTTTATTTGACGTTGTTGTTGTTGTTTATTTGACGTTGTTGTTGTTTTTTATTTGACGTTGTTTTTGTTGACATTGTTGTTGTTGTTTATTTGACGTTGTTGTTGTTGTTTATTTGACGTAGTAGTTGTTGTTGTTGTTGTTTATTTGATGTTGTTGTTGTTGTTTATTTGACGTAGTTGGTGTTATTGACGTTGTTGTTGTTGTTTATTTGACGTTTTTGTTGTTGATGATGTTGTTGTTGTTGTTTTTTATTTGACGTTGTTGTTGTTGTTTATTTGACGTTGTTGTTGTTATTGTTGTTGTTGTTGTTTATTTGACGTTGTTGTTGACATTGTTGTTTATTTGACGTTGTTGTTGTTTATTTGACGTTGTTGTTGTTGACGTTGTTGTTGTTGTTTATTGGACGTTGTTTTTGTTGTTGTTGTTGTTGTGACGTTGTTATTGTTGTTTATTTGACGTTGTTTTTGTTATTTGACGTTGTTGTTGTTGTTGTTGTATTTGTTGTTGTTGTTGTTGTTGCTTATTTGACATTGTTGTTATTGTTGCTATTTATTTGACGTTATTGTTGTTGTTGTTGTTTATTTGACGTTGTTGTTGTTGTTTATTTGACGTTGTTATTGTTGTTGTTTATTTGACGTTGTTGTTGTTGTATTTGTTGTTGTTGTTATTGTTGTTGCTTATTTGACGTTGTTGTTATTGTTGTTGTTTATTTGACGTTGTTTTTGTTATTTGACGCTGTTGTTGTTGTTGTATTTGTTGTTGTTGTTGTTGTTGCTTATTTGACGTTGTTGTTATCGTTGCTATTTATTTGACGTTGTTGTTGTTGTTGTTTATTTGACGTTGTTGTTGTTTATTTGACGTTGTTGTCGTTGTTGTTGTTTATTTGACGTTGTTGTTGTTGTTGTATTTGTTGTTGTTGTTATTGTTTTTGCTTATTTGACGTTGTTGTTGTTGTTGTTGTTTATTTGACGTTGTTGTTGTTGTTGTTTATTTGATGTTGTTTTAGTTGTTGTTTATTTGACGTTGTTGTTGTTTTTTATTTGACGTTGTTGTTGTTGACATTGTTGTTGTTGTTGTTGTTTATTTGAAGTTGTTGTTTTTTATTTGACGTAGTTGTTGTTATTGACGTTGTTGTTGTTGTTTATTTGACGTTTTTGTTGTTATTGATGTTGTTGTTGTTGTTATTGTTTTTTATTTGACGTTGTTGTTGTTGTTTATTTGACGTTTTTGTTGTTATTGATGTTGTTGTTGTTGTTATTGTTTTTTATTTGACGTTGTTGTTGTTGTTGTTGTTTATTTGACGTTGTTGTTGTTGTTTATTTGACGTTGTTGTTGTTGTTGTTTATTTGACGTTGTTGTTGTTGTTATTTATTTGACATTGTTGTTGTTGTTCTTGTTGTTGTATTTGTTGTTGTTGTTGTTGCTTATTTGACGTTGTTGTTATTGTTGCTATTTATTTGACGTTGTTGTTATTGTTGTTTATTTGACGTTATTGTTGTTTTTGTTGTTTATTTGACGTTGTTGTTGTTGTTGTTTATTTAACGTTGTTGTTGTTGTATTTGTTGTTGTTGTTATTGTTGTTGCTTATTTGACGTTGTTGTTATTGTTGTTGTTTATTTGACGTTGTTGTTGTTGTTATTCATTTGACGTTGTTGTTGTTGTTTATTTGACGTTGTTATTGTTGTTGTTGTTTTTTTGACGTTGTTGGTGTTATTGTTGTTTATTTGACGTTGTTGTTGTCGTTGTTTTCGTTGTTTATTTGTCGTTGTTTTCATTATTTATTTGACGTTGTTGTTGTTGTTTATTTGACATTGTTGTTGTTGACGTTGTTGTTGTTGTTGTTGTTTATTTAACGTTGTTGTTGTTGTTTATTTGACGTTGTTGTTGTTGTTGATGTTGTTGTTGTTGTTTATTTGATGTTGTTGTTGTTGTTGACATAGTTGTTATTGTTTATTTGACGTTGTTGTTGTTGTTGACGTTGTTTTTTATTTGACGTTGTTGTTGTTGTTTATTTGACGTTGTTGTTGTTGTTGACGTTGTTGTTGTTGTTGTTGTTTATTGGACGTTGTTGTTGTTGTGGTTTATTTGACATTGTTGTTGTTGTTGACGGTGTTGTTGTTGTTATTGTTTATTTGACATTGTTTTTGTTATTTGACGTTGTTGTTGTTGTTGTTGCTTATTTGACGTTGTTGTTATTGTTTCTATTTATTTGACGTTGTTGTTGTTGTTGTTTATTTGACGTTGTTGTTGTTTATTTGACGTTGTTGTCGTTGTTGTTGTTTATTTGAAGTTGTTGTTGTTGTTGTTTTTTTTTGTTTGTTATTGTTGTTGCTTATTTGACGTTGTTGTTGTTGTTGTTATTGTTGTTGTTGTTGTTATTGTTGTTTATTTGACGTTGTTGTTGTTGTTGTTGTTGTTTATTTGACGTTGTTGTTGTTGTTTATTTGACGTAGTTGTTGTTGTTGTTTATTTGACGTTGTTGTTGTTGTTATTTATTTGACATTGTTGTTGTTGTTGTTGTTATTGTTTATTTGACGTTGTTGTTTTTGTTGTTGTTTATTTGACATTGTTATTGTTGTTTATTTGACGTTGTTTTTGTTATTTGACGTTGTTATTGTTGTTGTATTTGTTGTTGTTGTTGTTGCTTATTTGACGTTGTTGTTATTGTTGTTATTTACTTGACGTTGTTGTTGTTGTTGTTTATTTGACGTTATTGTTGTTGTTGTTGTTTATTTGACGTTGTTGTTGTTGTTGTTTATTTAACGTTGTTGTTGTTGTATTTGTTGTTGTTCTTATTGTTGTTGCTTATTTGACGTTGTTGTTATTGTTGTTGTTTATTTGACGTTGTTGTTGTTGTTATTCATTTGACGTTGTTGTTGTTGTTGTTGTTTATTTGACGTTGTTATTGTTGTTGTTGTTTATTTGACGTTGTTGGTGTTGTTGGTGTTTATTTGACCTTGTTGTTGTCGTTGTTTTTGTTGTTTATTTGTCGTTGTTGTCGTTATTTATTTGACGTTGTTGTTGTTGTTTATTTGACATTGTTGTTGTTGACGTTGTTGTTGTTGTTGTTTATTTAACGTTGTTGTTGTTGTTTATTTGACGTTGTTGTTGTTGATGATGTTGTTGTTAATGTTGTTGTTGTTGTTTATTTGATGTTGTTGTTGTTGTTGACATAGTTGTTGTTGTTTATTTGACGTTGTTGTTGTTGTTGACGTTGTTTTTTATTTGACGTTGTTGTTGTTCTTTATTTGACGTTGTTGTTGTTGTTGACGTTGTTGTTGTTGTTGTTTATTGGACGTTGTTGTTGTTGTGGTTTATTTGACATTGTTGTTGTTGTTGACGGTGTTGTTGTTATTGTTTATTTGACATTGTTTTTGTTATTTGACGTTGTTGTTGTTGTTGTTGCTTATTTGACGTTGTTGTTATTGTTTCTATTTATTTGACGTTGTTGTTGTTGTTGTTGTTGTTTATTTGACGTTGTTGTTGTTGTTTATTTGACGTTGTTGTCGTTGTTGTTGTTTATTTGACGTTGTTGTTGTTGTTGTTTTTTTTTGTTTGTTATTGTTGTTGTTTATTTGACGTTGTTGTTGTTGTTGTTA
This sequence comes from Vicia faba, assembly GCA_948472305.1. Taxonomy (NCBI): domain Eukaryota; kingdom Viridiplantae; phylum Streptophyta; class Magnoliopsida; order Fabales; family Fabaceae; genus Vicia; species Vicia faba. Next base: position 404,977,378 of record OX451739.1, on the reverse strand, counting down.
TTGTTCATTTGACGTTGTTGTTGTTGTTGTTTATTTGATATTGTTTTAGTTGTTGTTTATTTGACGTGGTTGTTGTTTTTTATTTGACGTTGTTGTTGTAGACATTGTTGTTGTTGTTGTTTATTTGACGTTGTTGTTGTTGTTTATTTGACGTAGTTGTTGTTGTTGATGTTGTTTATTTGACGTTGTTGTTGTTGTTTATTTGACGTAGTTGTTGTTATTGATGTTGTTGTTGTTGTTTATTTGACGTTTTTGTTGTTGTTGTTGATGTTGTTGTTGTTTTTTATTTGACGTTGTTGTTGTTGTTGTTTATTTGACGTTGTTGTTGTTGTTATTGTTGTTGTTGTTGTTCATTTGACGTTGTTGTTGTTTATTTAACGTTGTTGTTGTTGTTCATTGGATGTTGTTGTTGTTGTTGTTGTTGTTTATTTGACGTTTTTGTTGTTGTTGATGTTGTTGTTGTTGTTTTTTATTTGACGTTGTTGTTGTTGTTGTTTATTTGACGTTGTTGTTGTTGTTATTGTTGTTGTTGTTGTTGTTTATTTGACGTTGTTGTTGTTGTTGTTTATTTGACATTGTTGTTGTTGTTGTTGCTTATTTGACGTTGTTGTTATCGTTTCTATTTATTTGACGTTGTTCTTGTTGTTGTTTATTTGACGTTGTTGTTGTTGTTGTTTATTTGACGTTGTTGTTGTTGTTTATTTGACGTTGTTGTCGTTGTTGTTGTTTATTTGACGTTGTTGTTGTTGTTGTTGTATTTGTTGTTGTTGTTATTGTTGTTGCTTATTTGACGTTGTTGTTGTTTATTTGACGTTGTTGTTGTTGTTGTTGTTTATTTGATGTTGTTTTAGTTATTGTTGTTTATTTGACGTTGTTGTTGTTTTTTATTTGACGTTGTTTTTGTTGACATTGTTGTTGTTGTTGTTTATTTGACGTTGTTGTTGTTGTTTATTTGACGTTGTTGTTGTTTTTTATTTGACGTTGTTTTTGTTGACATTGTTGTTGTTGTTTATTTGACGTTGTTGTTGTTGTTTATTTGACGTAGTAGTTGTTGTTGTTGTTGTTTATTTGATGTTGTTGTTGTTGTTTATTTGACGTAGTTGGTGTTATTGACGTTGTTGTTGTTGTTTATTTGACGTTTTTGTTGTTGATGATGTTGTTGTTGTTGTTTTTTATTTGACGTTGTTGTTGTTGTTTATTTGACGTTGTTGTTGTTATTGTTGTTGTTGTTGTTTATTTGACGTTGTTGTTGACATTGTTGTTTATTTGACGTTGTTGTTGTTTATTTGACGTTGTTGTTGTTGACGTTGTTGTTGTTGTTTATTGGACGTTGTTTTTGTTGTTGTTGTTGTTGTGACGTTGTTATTGTTGTTTATTTGACGTTGTTTTTGTTATTTGACGTTGTTGTTGTTGTTGTATTTGTTGTTGTTGTTGTTGTTGCTTATTTGACATTGTTGTTATTGTTGCTATTTATTTGACGTTATTGTTGTTGTTGTTGTTTATTTGACGTTGTTGTTGTTGTTTATTTGACGTTGTTATTGTTGTTGTTTATTTGACGTTGTTGTTGTTGTATTTGTTGTTGTTGTTATTGTTGTTGCTTATTTGACGTTGTTGTTATTGTTGTTGTTTATTTGACGTTGTTTTTGTTATTTGACGCTGTTGTTGTTGTTGTATTTGTTGTTGTTGTTGTTGTTGCTTATTTGACGTTGTTGTTATCGTTGCTATTTATTTGACGTTGTTGTTGTTGTTGTTTATTTGACGTTGTTGTTGTTTATTTGACGTTGTTGTCGTTGTTGTTGTTTATTTGACGTTGTTGTTGTTGTTGTATTTGTTGTTGTTGTTATTGTTTTTGCTTATTTGACGTTGTTGTTGTTGTTGTTGTTTATTTGACGTTGTTGTTGTTGTTGTTTATTTGATGTTGTTTTAGTTGTTGTTTATTTGACGTTGTTGTTGTTTTTTATTTGACGTTGTTGTTGTTGACATTGTTGTTGTTGTTGTTGTTTATTTGAAGTTGTTGTTTTTTATTTGACGTAGTTGTTGTTATTGACGTTGTTGTTGTTGTTTATTTGACGTTTTTGTTGTTATTGATGTTGTTGTTGTTGTTATTGTTTTTTATTTGACGTTGTTGTTGTTGTTTATTTGACGTTTTTGTTGTTATTGATGTTGTTGTTGTTGTTATTGTTTTTTATTTGACGTTGTTGTTGTTGTTGTTGTTTATTTGACGTTGTTGTTGTTGTTTATTTGACGTTGTTGTTGTTGTTGTTTATTTGACGTTGTTGTTGTTGTTATTTATTTGACATTGTTGTTGTTGTTCTTGTTGTTGTATTTGTTGTTGTTGTTGTTGCTTATTTGACGTTGTTGTTATTGTTGCTATTTATTTGACGTTGTTGTTATTGTTGTTTATTTGACGTTATTGTTGTTTTTGTTGTTTATTTGACGTTGTTGTTGTTGTTGTTTATTTAACGTTGTTGTTGTTGTATTTGTTGTTGTTGTTATTGTTGTTGCTTATTTGACGTTGTTGTTATTGTTGTTGTTTATTTGACGTTGTTGTTGTTGTTATTCATTTGACGTTGTTGTTGTTGTTTATTTGACGTTGTTATTGTTGTTGTTGTTTTTTTGACGTTGTTGGTGTTATTGTTGTTTATTTGACGTTGTTGTTGTCGTTGTTTTCGTTGTTTATTTGTCGTTGTTGTCGTTATTTATTTGACGTTGTTGTTGTTGTTTATTTGACATTGTTGTTGTTGACGTTGTTGTTGTTGTTGTTGTTTATTTAACGTTGTTGTTGTTGTTTATTTGACGTTGTTGTTGTTGTTGATGTTGTTGTTGTTGTTTATTTGATGTTGTTGTTGTTGTTGACATAGTTGTTATTGTTTATTTGACGTTGTTGTTGTTGTTGACGTTGTTTTTTATTTGACGTTGTTGTTGTTGTTTATTTGACGTTGTTGTTGTTGTTGACGTTGTTGTTGTTGTTGTTGTTTATTGGACGTTGTTGTTGTTGTGGTTTATTTGACATTGTTGTTGTTGTTGACGGTGTTGTTGTTGTTATTGTTTATTTGACATTGTTTTTGTTATTTGACGTTGTTGTTGTTGTTGTTGCTTATTTGACGTTGTTGTTATTGTTTCTATTTATTTGACGTTGTTGTTGTTGTTGTTTATTTGACGTTGTTGTTGTTTATTTGACGTTGTTGTCGTTGTTGTTGTTTATTTGAAGTTGTTGTTGTTGTTGTTTTTTTTTGTTTGTTATTGTTGTTGCTTATTTGACGTTGTTGTTGTTGTTGTTATTGTTGTTGTTGTTGTTATTGTTGTTTATTTGACGTTGTTGTTGTTGTTGTTGTTGTTTATTTGACGTTGTTGTTGTTGTTTATTTGACGTAGTTGTTGTTGTTGTTTATTTGACGTTGTTGTTGTTGTTATTTATTTGACATTGTTGTTGTTGTTGTTGTTATTGTTTATTTGACGTTGTTGTTTTTGTTGTTGTTTATTTGACATTGTTATTGTTGTTTATTTGACGTTGTTTTTGTTATTTGACGTTGTTATTGTTGTTGTATTTGTTGTTGTTGTTGTTGCTTATTTGACGTTGTTGTTATTGTTGTTATTTACTTGACGTTGTTGTTGTTGTTGTTTATTTGACGTTATTGTTGTTGTTGTTGTTTATTTGACGTTGTTGTTGTTGTTGTTTATTTAACGTTGTTGTTGTTGTATTTGTTGTTGTTCTTATTGTTGTTGCTTATTTGACGTTGTTGTTATTGTTGTTGTTTATTTGACGTTGTTGTTGTTGTTATTCATTTGACGTTGTTGTTGTTGTTGTTGTTTATTTGACGTTGTTATTGTTGTTGTTGTTTATTTGACGTTGTTGGTGTTGTTGGTGTTTATTTGACCTTGTTGTTGTCGTTGTTTTTGTTGTTTATTTGTCGTTGTTGTCGTTATTTATTTGACGTTGTTGTTGTTGTTTATTTGACATTGTTGTTGTTGACGTTGTTGTTGTTGTTGTTTATTTAACGTTGTTGTTGTTGTTTATTTGACGTTGTTGTTGTTGATGATGTTGTTGTTAATGTTGTTGTTGTTGTTTATTTGATGTTGTTGTTGTTGTTGACATAGTTGTTGTTGTTTATTTGACGTTGTTGTTGTTGTTGACGTTGTTTTTTATTTGACGTTGTTGTTGTTCTTTATTTGACGTTGTTGTTGTTGTTGACGTTGTTGTTGTTGTTGTTTATTGGACGTTGTTGTTGTTGTGGTTTATTTGACATTGTTGTTGTTGTTGACGGTGTTGTTGTTATTGTTTATTTGACATTGTTTTTGTTATTTGACGTTGTTGTTGTTGTTGTTGCTTATTTGACGTTGTTGTTATTGTTTCTATTTATTTGACGTTGTTGTTGTTGTTGTTGTTGTTTATTTGACGTTGTTGTTGTTGTTTATTTGACGTTGTTGTCGTTGTTGTTGTTTATTTGACGTTGTTGTTGTTGTTGTTTTTTTTTGTTTGTTATTGTTGTTGTTTATTTGACGTTGTTGTTGTTGTTGTTATTGTTCATTTGACGTTGTTGTTGTTGTTGTTTATTTGATATTGTTTTAGTTGTTGTTGTTTATTTGACGTGGTTGTTGTTTTTTATTTGACGTTGTTGTTGTAGACATTGTTGTTGTTGTTGTTTATTTGACGTTGTTGTTGTTGTTTATTTGACGTAGTTGTTGTTGTTGATGTTGTTTATTTGACGTTGTTGTTGTTGTTTATTTGACGTAGTTGTTGTTATTGATGTTGTTGTTGTTGTTTATTTGACGTTTTTGTTGTTGTTGTTGATGTTGTTGTTGTTTTTTATTTGACGTTGTTGTTGTTGTTGTTTATTTGACGTTGTTGTTGTTGTTATTGTTGTTGTTGTTGTTCATTTGACGTTGTTGTTGTTTATTTAACGTTGTTGTTGTTGTTCATTGGATGTTGTTGTTGTTGTTGTTGTTGTTTATTTGACGTTTTTGTTGTTGTTGATGTTGTTGTTGTTGTTTTTTATTTGACGTTGTTGTTGTTGTTGTTTATTTGACGTTGTTGTTGTTGTTATTGTTGTTGTTGTTGTTGTTTATTTGACGTTGTTGTTGTTGTTGTTTATTTGACGTTGTTGTTGTTGTAGTTTATTTGACATTGTTGTTGTTGTTATTTATTTGACGTTGTTGTTGTTGTTATTGTTTATTTGACGTTGTTGTTGTTGTTGTTGTTGTTTATTTGACGTTGTTATTGTTGTTTATTTGACATTGTTTTTGTTATTTGACGTTGTTGTTGTTGTTGTTGTTGTATTTGTTGTTGTTGTTGTTGCTTATTTGACGTTGTTGTTATTGTTGCTATTTATTTGACGTTGTTGTTGTTGTTGTTGTTTTTTTGACGTTGTTGTTGTTGTTTATTTGACGTTGTTGTTGTTGTTTATTTGACGTTGTTGTTGTTGTTGTTTATTTAACATTGTTGTTGTTGTATTTGTTGTTATTGTTATTGTTGTTGCTTATTTAACGTTGTTGTTATTGTTGTTGTTTATTTGACGTTGTTGTTGTTATTCATTTGACGTTGTTGTTGTTGTTGTTGTTGTTGTTTATTTGACATTGTTGTTGTTGTTGACGGTGTTGTTGTTGTTGTTGTTTATTTGACATTGTTTTTGTTATTTGACGTTGTTGTTGTTGTTGTTGTTGTATTTGTTGTTGTTGTTGTTGTTGTTGTTGCTTATTTGACGTTGTTGTTATCGTTTCTATTTATTTGACGTTGTTCTTGTTGTTGTTTATTTGACGTTGTTGTTGTTGTTTATTTGACGTTGTTGTTGTTTATTTGACGTTGTTGTCGTTGTTGTTGTTTATTTGACGTTGTTGTTGTTGTTGTATTTGTTGTTGTTGTTATTGTTGTTGCTTATTTGACGTTGTTGTTGTTTATTTGACGTTGTTGTTGTTGTTGTTGTTTATTTGATGTTGTTTTAGTTATTGTTGTTTATTTGACGTTGTTGTTGTTTTTTATTTGACGTTGTTTTTGTTGACATTGTTGTTGTTGTTGTTTATTTGACGTTGTTGTTGTTGTTTATTTGACGTTGTTGTTGTTTTTTATTTGACGTTGTTTTTGTTGACATTGTTGTTGTTGTTTATTTGACGTTGTTGTTGTTGTTTATTTGACGTAGTAGTTGTTGTTGTTGTTGTTGTTTATTTGATGTTGTTGTTGTTGTTTATTTGACGTAGTTGGTGTTATTGACGTTGTTGTTGTTGTTGTTTATTTGACGTTTTTGTTGTTGATGATGTTGTTGTTGTTGTTTTTTATTTGACGTTGTTGTTGTTGTTTATTTGACGTTGTTGTTGTTATTGTTGTTGTTGTTGTTTATTTGACGTTGTTGTTGACATTGTTGTTTATTTGACGTTGTTGTTGTTTATTTGACGTTGTTGTTGTTGACGTTGTTGTTGTTGTTTATTGGACGTTGTTTTTGTTGTTGTTGTTGTTGTGACGTTGTTATTGTTGTTTATTTGACGTTGTTTTTGTTATTTGACGTTGTTGTTGTTGTATTTGTTGTTGTTGTTGTTGTTGCTTATTTGACATTGTTGTTATTGTTGCTATTTATTTGACGTTATTGTTGTTGTTGTTGTTTATTTGACGTTGTTGTTGTTGTTTATTTGACGTTGTTATTGTTGTTGTTTATTTGACGTTGTTGTTGTTGTATTTGTTGTTGTTGTTATTGTTGTTGCTTATTTGACGTTGTTGTTATTGTTGTTGTTTATTTGACGTTGTTTTTGTTATTTGACGCTGTTGTTGTCGTTGTATTTGTTGTTGTTGTTGTTGTTGCTTATTTGACGTTGTTGTTATCGTTGCTATTTATTTGACGTTGTTGTTGTTGTTGTTTATTTGACGTTGTTGTTGTTGTTTATTTGACGTTGTTGTCGTTGTTGTTGTTTATTTGACGTTGTTGTTGTTGTTGTATTTGTTGTTGTTGTTATTGTTTTTGCTTATTTGACGTTGTTGTTGTTGTTGTTTATTTGACGTTGTTGATGTTGTTGTTTATTTGATGTTGTTTTAGTTGTTGTTTATTTGACGTTGTTGTTGTTTTTTATTTGACGTTGTTGTTGTTGACATTGTTGTTGTTGTTGTTGTTTATTTGAAGTTGTTGTTTTTTATTTGACGTAGTTGTTGTTATTGACGTTGTTGTTGTTGTTTATTTGACATTTTTGTTGTTATTGATGTTGTTGTTGTTGTTATTGTTTTTTATTTGACGTTGTTGTTGTTGTTTATTTGACGTTGTTGTTGTTGTTATTGTTGTTGTTGTTGTTATTGTTGTTTATTTGACGTTGTTGTTGTTGTTGTTGTTTATTTGACGTTGTTGTTGTTGTTTATTTGACGTTGTTTTTGTTATTTGACGTTGTTGTTGTTGTTGTATTTGTTGTTGTTGTTGTTGCTTATTTGACGTTGTTGTTATTGTTGTTATTTACTTGACGTTGTTGTTGTTGTTGTTTATTTGACGTTATTGTTGTTGTTGTTGTTTATTTGACGTTGTTGTTGTTGTTGTTTATTTAACGTTGTTGTTGTTGTATTTGTTGTTGTTCTTATTGTTGTTGCTTATTTGACGTTGTTGTTATTGTTGTTGTTTATTTGACGTTGTTGTTGTTGTTGTTATTCATTTGACGTTGTTGTTGTTGTTGTTGTTTATTTGACGTTGTTATTGTTGTTGTTGTTTATTTGACGTTGTTGGTGTTGTTGGTGTTTATTTGACCTTGTTGTTGTCGTTGTTTTTGTTGTTTATTTGTCGTTGTTGTCGTTATTTATTTGACGTTGTTGTTGTTGTTTATTTGACATTGTTGTTGTTGACGTTGTTGTTGTTGTTGTTTATTTAACGTTGTTGTTGTTGTTTATTTGACGTTGTTGTTGTTGATGATGTTGTTGTTAATGTTGTTGTTGTTGTTTATTTGATGTTGTTGTTGTTGTTGACATAGTTGTTGTTGTTTATTTGACGTTGTTGTTGTTGTTGACGTTGTTTTTTATTTGACGTTGTTGTTGTTCTTTATTTGACGTTGTTGTTGTTGTTGACGTTGTTGTTGTTGTTGTTTATTGGACGTTGTTGTTGTTGTGGTTTATTTGACATTGTTGTTGTTGTTGACGGTGTTGTTGTTATTGTTTATTTGACATTGTTTTTGTTATTTGACGTTGTTGTTGTTGTTGTTGCTTATTTGACGTTGTTGTTATTGTTTCTATTTATTTGACGTTGTTGTTGTTATTGTTGTTTATTTGACGTTGTTGTTGTTGTTTATTTGACGTTGTTGTCGTTGTTGTTGTTTATTTGACGTTGTTGTTGTTGTTGTTTTTTTTTGTTTGTTATTGTTGTTGTTTATTTGACGTTGTTGTTGTTGTTGTTATTGTTCATTTGACGTTGTTGTTGTTGTTGTTTATTTGATATTGTTTTAGTTGTTGTTGTTTATTTGACGTGGTTGTTGTTTTTTATTTGACGTTGTTGTTGTAGACATTGTTGTTGTTGTTGTTGTTTATTTGACGTTGTTGTTGTTGTTTATTTGACGTAGTTGTTGTTGTTGATGTTGTTTATTTGACGTTGTTGTTGTTGTTTATTTGACGTAGTTGTTGTTATTGATGTTGTTGTTGTTGTTTATTTGACGTTTTTGTTGTTGTTGTTGATGTTGTTGTTGTTTTTTATTTGACGTTGTTCTTGTTGTTGTTTATTTGACGTTGTTGTTGTTGTTATTGTTGTTGTTGTTGTTCATTTGACGTTGTTGTTGTTTATTTAACGTTGTTGTTGTTGTTCATTGGATGTTGTTGTTGTTGTTGTTGCTGTTTATTTGACGTTTTTGTTGTTGTTGATGTTGTTGTTGTTGTTTTTTATTTGACGTTGTTGTTGTTGTTGTTTATTTGACGTTGTTGTTGTTGTTATTGTTGTTGTTGTTGTTGTTTATTTGACGTTGTTGTTGTTGTTGTTTATTTGACGTTGTTGTTGTTGTAGTTTATTTGACATTGTTGTTGTTGTTATTTATTTGACGTTGTTGTTGTTGTTATTGTTTATTTGACGTTGTTGTTGTTGTTGTTGTTGTTTATTTGACGTTGTTATTGTTGTTTATTTGACATTGTTTTTGTTATTTGACGTTGTTGTTGTTGTTGTTGTATTTGTTGTTGTTGTTGTTGCTTATTTGACGTTGTTGTTATTGTTGCTATTTATTTGACGTTGTTGTTGTTGTTGTTGTTTTTTTGACGTTGTTGTTGTTGTTTATTTGACGTTGTTGTTGTTGTTTATTTGACGTTGTTGTTGTTGTTGTTTATTTAACATTGTTGTTGTTGTATTTGTTGTTATTGTTATTGTTGTTGCTTATTTAACGTTGTTGTTATTGTTGTTGTTTATTTGACGTTGTTGTTGTTATTCATTTGACGTTGTTGTTGTTGTTGTTATTGTTTATTTGACATTGTTGTTGTTGTTGACGGTGTTGTTGTTGTTGTTGTTTATTTGACATTGTTTTTGTTATTTGACGTTGTTGTTGTTGTTGTTGTTGTTGTATTTGTTGTTGTTGTTGTTGTTGTTGTTGCTTATTTGACGTTGTTGTTATCGTTTCTATTTATTTGACGTTGTTCTTGTTGTTGTTTATTTGACGTTGTTGTTGTTGTTTATTTGACGTTGTTGTTGTTGTTTATTTGACGTTGTTGTCGTTGTTGTTGTTTATTTGACGTTGTTGTTGTTGTTGTATTTGTTGTTGTTGTTATTGTTGTTGCTTATTTGACGTTGTTGTTGTTTATTTGACGTTGTTGTTGTTGTTGTTGTTTATTTGATGTTGTTTTAGTTATTGTTGTTTATTTGACGTTGTTGTTGTTTTTTATTTGACGTTGTTTTTGTTGACATTGTTGTTGTTGTTGTTTATTTGACGTTGTTGTTGTTGTTTATTTGACGTTGTTGTTGTTTTTTATTTGACGTTGTTTTTGTTGACATTGTTGTTGTTGTTTATTTGACGTTGTTGTTGTTGTTTATTTGACGTAGTAGTTGTTGTTGTTGTTGTTGTTTATTTGATGTTGTTGTTGTTGTTGTTTATTTGACGTAGTTGGTGTTATTGACGTTGTTGTTGTTGTTGTTTATTTGACGTTTTTGTTGTTGATGATGTTGTTGTTGTTGTTTTTTATTTGACGTTGTTGTTGTTGTTTATTTGACGTTGTTGTTGTTATTGTTGTTGTTGTTGTTTATTTGACGTTGTTGTTGACATTGTTGTTTATTTGACGTTGTTGTTGTTTATTTGACGTTGTTGTTGTTGACGTTGTTGTTGTTGTTTATTGGACGTTGTTTTTGTTGTTGTTGTTGTTGTGACGTTGTTATTGTTGTTTATTTGACGTTGTTTTTGTTATTTGACGTTGTTGTTGTTGTTGTATTTGTTGTTGTTGTTGTTGTTGCTTATTTGACATTGTTGTTATTGTTGCTATTTATTTGACGTTATTGTTGTTGTTGTTGTTTATTTGACGTTGTTGTTGTTGTTTATTTGACGTTGTTATTGTTGTTGTTTATTTGACGTTGTTGTTGTTGTATTTGTTGTTGTTGTTATTGTTGTTGCTTATTTGACGTTGTTGTTATTGTTGTTGTTTATTTGACGTTGTTTTTGTTATTTGACGCTGTTGTTGTTGTTGTATTTCTTGTTGTTGTTGTTGTTGTTGCTTATTTGACGTTGTTGTTATCGTTGCTATTTATTTGACGTTGTTGTTGTTGTTGTTTATTTGACGTTGTTGTTGTTGTTTATTTGACGTTGTTGTCGTTGTTGTTGTTTATTTGACGTTGTTGTTGTTGTTGTATTTGTTGTTGTTGTTATTGTTTTTGCTTATTTGACGTTGTTGTTGTTGTTGTTGTTTATTTGACGTTGTTGATGTTGTTGTTTATTTGATGTTGTTTTAGTTGTTGTTTATTTGACGTTGTTGTTGTTTTTTGTTTGACGTTGTTGTTGTTGACATTGTTGTTGTTGTTGTTGTTGTTTATTTGAAGTTGTTGTTTTTTATTTGACGTAGTTGTTGTTATTGACGTTGTTGTTGTTGTTTATTTGACGTTTTTGTTGTTATTGATGTTGTTGTTGTTGTTATTGTTTTTTATTTGACGTTGTTGTTGTTGTTTATTTGACGTTGTTGTTGTTGTTATTGTTGTTGTTGTTGTTATTATTGTTTATTTGACGTTGTTGTTGTTGTTGTTGTTTATTTGACGTTGTTGTTGTTGTTTATTTGACGTTGTTGTTGTTGTTGTTTATTTGACGTTGTTGTTGTTGTTATTTATTTGACATTGTTGTTGTTGTTGTTGTTGTATTTGTTGTTGTTGTTGTTGCTTATTTGACGTTGTTGTTATTGTTGCTATTTATTTGACGTTGTTGTTATTGTTGTTTATTTGACGTTATTGTTGTTTTTGTTGTTTATTTGACGTTGTTGTTGTTGTTGTTGTTTATTTAACGTTGTTGTTGTTGTATTTGTTGTTGTTGTTATTGTTGTTGCTTATTTGACGTTGTTGTTATTGTTGTTGTTTATTTGACGTTGTTGTTGTTGTTATTCATTTGACGTTGTTGTTGTTGTTTATTTGACGTTGTTATTGTTGTTGTTGTTTTTTTGACGTTGTTGGTGTTATTGTTGTTTATTTGACGTTGTTGTTGTCGTTGTTTTCGTTGTTTATTTGTCGTTGTTGTCGTTATTTATTTGACGTTGTTGTTGTTGTTTATTTGACATTGTTGTTGTTGACGTTGTTGTTGTTGTTGTTTATTTAACGTTGTTGTTGTTGTTTATTTGACGTTGTTGTTGTTGTTGATGTTGTTGTTGTTGTTGTTTATTTGATGTTGTTGTTGTTGTTGACATAGTTGTTGTTGTTTATTTGACGTTGTTGTTGTTGTTGACGTTGTTTTTTATTTGACGTTGTTGTTGTTGTTTATTTGACGTTGTTGTTGTTGTTGACGTTGTTGTTGTTGTTGTTGTTTATTGGACGTTGTTGTTGTTGTGGTTTATTTGACATTGTTGTTGTTGTTGACGGTGTTGTTGTTGTTATTGTTTATTTGACATTGTTTTTGTTATTTGACGTTGTTGTTGTTGTTGTTGCTTATTTGACGTTGTTGTTATTGTTTCTATTTATTTGACGTTGTTGTTGTTGTTTATTTGACGTTGTTGTTGTTGTTTATTTGACGTTGTTGTCGTTGTTGTTGTTTATTTGAAGTTGTTGTTGTTGTTGTTGTTGTTGTTGTTTTTTGTTTGTTATTGTTGTTGCTTATTTGACGTTGTTGTTGTTGTTGTTGTTATTGTTGTTGTTGTTGTTGTTATTGTTGTTTATTTGACGTTGTTGTTGTTGTTTATTTGACGTTGTTGTTGTTGTTTATTTGACGTAGTTGTTGTTGTTGTTTATTTGACGTTGTTGTTGTTGTTATTTATTTGACATTGTTGTTGTTGTTGTTGTTATTGTTTATTTGACGTTGTTGTTTTTGTTGTTGTTTATTTGACATTGTTATTGTTGTTTATTTGACGTTGTTTTTGTTATTTGACGTTGTTGTTGTTGTTGTATTTGTTGTTGTTGTTGTTGCTTATTTGACGTTGTTGTTATTGTTGTTATTTACTTGACGTTGTTGTTGTTGTTGTTTATTTGACGTTATTGTTGTTGTTGTTGTTTATTTGACGTTGTTGTTATTGTTGTTGTTGTTGTTGTATTTGTTGTTGTTCTTATTGTTGTTGCTTATTTGACGTTGTTGTTATTGTTGTTGTTTATTTGACGTTGTTGTTGTTATTCATTTGACGTTGTTGTTGTAGTTGTTGTTTATTTGACGTTGTTATTGTTGTTGTTGTTGTTTATTTGACGTTGTTGGTGTTGTTGGTGTTTATTTGACCTTGTTGTTGTCGTTGTTTTTGTTGTTTATTTGTCGTTGTTGTCGTTATTTATTTGACGTTGTTGTTGTTGTTTATTTGACATTGTTGTTGTTGACGTTGTTGTTGTTGTTGTTTATTTAACGTTGTTGTTGTTGTTTATTTGACGTTGTTGTTGTTGATGATGTTGTTGTTGATGTTGTTGTTGTTGTTTATTTGATGTTGTTGTTGTTGTTGACATAGTTGTTGTTGTTTATTTGACGTTGTTGTTGTTGTTGACGTTGTTTTTTATTTGACGTTGTTGTTGTTCTTTATTTGACGTTGTTGTTGTTGTTGACGTTGTTGTTGTTGTTGTTTATTGGACGTTGTTGTTGTTGTGGTTTATTTGACATTGTTGTTGTTGTTGACGGTGTTGTTGTTATTGTTTATTTGACATTGTTTTTGTTATTTGACGTTGTTGTTGTTGTTGTTGCTTATTTGACGTTGTTGTTGTTGTTTATTTGACGTTGTTGTCGTTGTTGTTGTTTATTTGACGTTGTTGTTGTTGTTGTTTTTTTTTGTTTGTTATTGTTGTTGTTTATTTGACGTTGTTGTTGTTGTTGTTATTGTTCATTTGACGTTGTTGTTGTTGTTGTTTATTTGATATTGTTTTAGTTGTTGTTGTTTATTTGACGTGGTTGTTGTTTTTTATTTGACGTTGTTGTTGTAGACATTGTTGTTGTTGTTGTTTATTTGACGTTGTTGTTGTTGTTGTTTATTTGACGTAGTTGTTGTTGTTGATGTTGTTTATTTGACGTTGTTGTTGTTGTTTATTTGACGTAGTTGTTGTTATTGATGTTGTTGTTGTTGTTTATTTGACGTTTTTGTTGTTGTTGTTGATGTTGTTGTTGTTTTTTATTTGACGTTGTTGTTGTTGTTTATTTGACGTTGTTGTTGTTGTTATTGTTGTTGTTGTTGTTTATTTGACGTTGTTGTTGTTTATTTGACGTTGTTGTTGTTGTTCATTGGATGTTGTTGTTGTTGTTGTTGTTTATTTGACATTTTTGTTGTTGTTGATGTTGTTGTTGTTGTTTTTTATTTGACGTTGTTGTTGTTGTTGTTGTTTATTTGACGTTGTTGTTGTTGTTATTGTTGTTGTTGTTGTTGTTTATTTGACGTTGTTGTTGTTGTTGTTTATTTGACGTTGTTGTTGTTGTAGTTTATTTGACATTGTTGTTGTTGTTATTTATTTGACGTTGTTGTTGTTGTTATTGTTTATTTGACGTTGTTGTTGTTGTTGTTGTTGTTTATTTGACGTTGTTATTGTTGTTTATTTGACATTGTTTTTGTTATTTGACGTTGTTGTTGTTGTTGTTGTATTTGTTGTTGTTGTTGTTGCTTATTTGACGTTGTTGTTATTGTTGCTATTTATTTGACGTTGTTGTTGTTGTTGTTGTTTATTTGACGTTGTTGTTGTTGTTTATTTGACGTTGTTGTTGTTGTTTATTTGACGTTGTTGTTGTTGTTGTTTATTTAACATTGTTGTTGTTGTATTTGTTGTTGTTGTTATTGTTGTTGCTTATTTAACGTTGTTGTTATTGTTGTTGTTTATTTGACGTTGTTGTTGTTATTCATTTGACGTTGTTGTTGTTGTTGTTGTTTATTTGACGTTGCTGTTGTTGTTGTTTATTTGACGTTGTTGTTGTTGTTGTTTATTTGACGTTGTTGTTGTCGTGGTTTTTGTTGTTTATTTGACGTTGTTGTTGTTGTAGTTGTTTATTTGACGTAGTTGTTGTTGTTGTTGTTGACATAGTTGTCGTTGTTTATTTGACGTTGTTGTTGTTGTTGACGTTGTTGTTGTTGTTGTTGTTTATTTGATGTTGTTGTTATTGTTGACATAGTTGTTGTTGTTTATTTGACGTTGTTGTTGTTGTTGTTGACGTTGTTAGTTATTTTACGTTGTTGTTGTTGTTTATTTGACGTTGTTGTTGTTGTTGTTGTTGTTGTTGTTGTTGACGTTGTTGTTGGTGGTGTTGTTTATTGGACGTTGTTGTTGTTGTTGTTTATTTGACATTGTTGTTGTTGTTGACGGTGTTGTTGTTGTTGTTTATTTGACATTGTTTTTGTTATTTGACGTTGTTGTTGTTGTTGTATTTGTTGTTATTGTTGTTGTTGTTGCTTATTTGACGTTGTTGTTATCGTTTCTATTTATTTGACGTTGTTCTTGTTGTTGTTTATTTGACGTTGTTGTTGTTGTTTATTTGACGTTGTTGTTGTTGTTTATTTGACGTTGTTGTCGTTGTTGTTGTTTATTTGACGTTGTTGTTGTTGTTGTTGTATTTGTTGTTGTTGTTATTGTTGTTGCTTATTTGACGTTGTTGTTGTTTATTTGACGTTGTTGTTGTTGTTGTTGTTTATTTGATGTTGTTTTAGTTATTGTTGTTTATTTGACGTTGTTGTTGTTTTTTATTTGACGTTGTTTTTGGTGACATTGTTGTTGTTGTTGTTTATTTGACGTTGTTGTTGTTGTTTATTTGACGTTGTTGTTGTTTTTTATTCGACGTTGTTTTTGTTGACATTGTTGTTGTTGTTTATTTGACGTTGTTGTTGTTGTTTATTTGACGTAGTAGTTGTTGTTGTTGTTGTTGTTTATTTGATGTTGTTGTTGTTTATTTGACGTAGTTGGTGTTATTGACGTTGTTGTTGTTGTTGTTTATTTGACGTTTTTGTTGTTGATGATGTTGTTGTTGTTGTTTTTTATTTGACGTTGTTGTTGTTGTTTATTTGACGTTGTTGTTGTTATTGTTGTTGTTGTTGTTTATTTGACGTTGTTGTTGACATTGTTGTTTATTTGACGTTGTTGTTGTTTATTTGACGTTGTTGTTGTTGACGTTGTTGTTGTTGTTTATTGGACGTTGTTTTTGTTGTTGTTGTTGTGACGTTGTTATTGTTGTTTATTTGACGTTGTTTTTGTTATTTGACGTTGTTGTTGTTGTTGTATTTGTTGTTGTTGTTGTTGTTGCTTATTTGACATTGTTGTTATTGTTGCTATTTATTTGACGTTATTGTTGTTGTTGTTGTTTATTTGACGTTGTTGTTGTTGTTTATTTGACGTTGTTATTGTTGTTGTTTATTTGACGTTGTTGTTGTTGTATTTGTTGTTGTTGTTATTGTTGTTGCTTATTTGACGTTGTTGTTATTGTTGTTGTTTATTTGACGTTGTTTTTGTTATTTGACGCTGTTGTTGTTGTTGTATTTGTTGTTGTTGTTGTTGTTGTTGCTTATTTGACGTTGTTGTTATCGTTGCTATTTATTTGACGTTGTTGTTGTTGTTGTTTATTTGACGTTGTTGTTGTTGTTTATTTGACGTTGTTGTCGTTGTTGTTGTTTATTTGACGTTGTTGTTGTTGTTGTTGTTGTATTTGTTGTTGTTGTTATTGTTGTTGCTTATTTGACGTTGTTGTTGTTGTTGTTGTTTATTTGACGTTGTTGTTGTTGTTGTTGTTTATTTGATGTTGTTTTAGTTGTTGTTTATTTGACGTTGTTGTTGTTTTTTATTTGACGTTGTTGTTGTTGACATTGTTGTTGTTGTTGTTGTTTCTTTGAAGTTGTTGTTTTTTATTTGACGTAGTTGTTGTTATTGACGTTGTTGTTGTTGTTTATTTGACGTTTTTGTTGTTGTTGATGTTGTTGTTGTTGTTATTGTTTTTTATTTGACGTTGTTGTTGTTGTTTATTTGACGTTGTTGTTGTTGTTGTTATTGTTGTTGTTGTTGTTATTGTTGTTTATTTGACGTTGTTGTTGTTGTTGTTGTTTATTTAAAGTTGTTGTTGTTATTTATTTGACGTTGTTGTTGTTGTTGTTGTTTATTTGACGTTGTTGTTGTTGTTATTTATTTGACGTTGTTGTTGTTGTTGTTGTTTATTTGACGTTGTTGTTGTCGTGGTTTTTGTTGTTTATTTGACGTTGTTGTTGTTGTAGTTGTTTATTTGACGTAGTTGTTGTTGTTGTTGTTGACATAGTTGTCGTTGTTTATTTGACGTTGTTGTTGTTGTTGACGTTGTTGTTGTTGTTGTTGTTTATTTGATGTTGTTGTTATTGTTGACATAGTTGTTGTTGTTTATTTGACGTTGTTGTTGTTGTTGTTGACGTTGTTAGTTATTTTACGTTGTTGTTGTTGTTTATTTGACGTTGTTGTTGTTGTTGTTGTTGTTGTTGTTGACGTTGTTGTTGGTGGTGTTGTTTATTGGACGTTGTTGTTGTTGTTGTTTATTTGACATTGTTGTTGTTGTTGACGGTGTTGTTGTTGTTGTTTATTTGACATTGTTTTTGTTATTTGACGTTGTTGTTGTTGTTGTTGTATTTGTTGTTATTGTTGTTGTTGTTGCTTATTTGACGTTGTTGTTATCGTTTCTATTTATTTGACGTTGTTCTTGTTGTTGTTTATTTGACGTTGTTGTTGTTGTTTATTTGACGTTGTTGTTGTTGTTTATTTGACGTTGTTGTCGTTGTTGTTGTTTATTTGACGTTGTTGTTGTTGTTGTTGTATTTGTTGTTGTTGTTATTGTTGTTGCTTATTTGACGTTGTTGTTGTTTATTTGACGTTGTTGTTGTTGTTGTTGTTTATTTGATGTTGTTTTAGTTATTGTTGTTTATTTGACGTTGTTGTTGTTTTTTATTTGACGTTGTTTTTGGTGACATTGTTGTTGTTGTTGTTTATTTGACGTTGTTGTTGTTGTTTATTTGACGTTGTTGTTGTTTTTTATTCGACGTTGTTTTTGTTGACATTGTTGTTGTTGTTTATTTGACGTTGTTGTTGTTGTTTATTTGACGTAGTAGTTGTTGTTGTTGTTGTTGTTTATTTGATGTTGTTGTTGTTTATTTGACGTAGTTGGTGTTATTGACGTTGTTGTTGTTGTTGTTTATTTGACGTTTTTGTTGTTGATGATGTTGTTGTTGTTGTTTTTTATTTGACGTTGTTGTTGTTGTTTATTTGACGTTGTTGTTGTTATTGTTGTTGTTGTTGTTTATTTGACGTTGTTGTTGACATTGTTGTTTATTTGACGTTGTTGTTGTTTATTTGACGTTGTTGTTGTTGACGTTGTTGTTGTTGTTTATTGGACGTTGTTTTTGTTGTTGTTGTTGTGACGTTGTTATTGTTGTTTATTTGACGTTGTTTTTGTTATTTGACGTTGTTGTTGTTGTTGTATTTGTTGTTGTTGTTGTTGTTGCTTATTTGACATTGTTGTTATTGTTGCTATTTATTTGACGTTATTGTTGTTGTTGTTGTTTATTTGACGTTGTTGTTGTTGTTTATTTGACGTTGTTATTGTTGTTGTTTATTTGACGTTGTTGTTGTTGTATTTGTTGTTGTTGTTATTGTTGTTGCTTATTTGACGTTGTTGTTATTGTTGTTGTTTATTTGACGTTGTTTTTGTTATTTGACGCTGTTGTTGTTGTTGTATTTGTTGTTGTTGTTGTTGTTGTTGCTTATTTGACGTTGTTGTTATCGTTGCTATTTATTTGACGTTGTTGTTGTTGTTGTTTATTTGACGTTGTTGTTGTTGTTTATTTGACGTTGTTGTCGTTGTTGTTGTTTATTTGACGTTGTTGTTGTTGTTGTATTTGTTGTTGTTGTTATTGTTGTTGCTTATTTGACGTTGTTGTTGTTGTTGTTGTTTATTTGACGTTGTTGTTGTTGTTGTTTATTTGATGTTGTTTTAGTTGTTGTTTATTTGACGTTGTTGTTGTTTTTTATTTGACGTTGTTGTTGTTGACATTGTTGTTGTTGTTGTTGTTTCTTTGAAGTTGTTGTTTTTTATTTGACGTAGTTGTTGTTATTGACGTTGTTGTTGTTGTTTATTTGACGTTTTTGTTGTTGTTGATGTTGTTGTTGTTATTGTTTTTTATTTGACGTTGTTGTTGTTGTTTATTTGACGTTGTTGTTGTTGTTGTTATTGTTGTTGTTGTTGTTATTGTTGTTTATTTGACGTTGTTGTTGTTGTTGTTGTTTATTTAAAGTTGTTGTTGTTATTTATTTGACGTTGTTGTTGTTGTTTATTTGACGTTGTTGTTGTTGTTATTGTTGTTGTTGTTGTTTATTTGACGTTGTTGTTGTTTATTTGACGTTGTTGTTGTTGTTCATTGGATGTTGTTGTTGTTGTTGTTGTTTATTTGACATTTTTGTTGTTGTTGATGTTGTTGTTGTTGTTTTTTATTTGACGTTGTTGTTGTTGTTGTTGTTTATTTGACGTTGTTGTTGTTGTTATTGTTGTTGTTGTTGTTGTTTATTTGACGTTGTTGTTGTTGTTGTTTATTTGACGTTGTTGTTGTTGTAGTTTATTTGACATTGTTGTTGTTGTTATTTATTTGACGTTGTTGTTGTTGTTATTGTTTATTTGACGTTGTTGTTGTTGTTGTTGTTGTTTATTTGACGTTGTTATTGTTGTTTATTTGACATTGTTTTTGTTATTTGACGTTGTTGTTGTTGTTGTTGTATTTGTTGTTGTTGTTGTTGCTTATTTGACGTTGTTGTTATTGTTGCTATTTATTTGACGTTGTTGTTGTTGTTGTTGTTTATTTGACGTTGTTGTTGTTGTTTATTTGACGTTGTTGTTGTTGTTTATTTGACGTTGTTGTTGTTGTTGTTTATTTAACATTGTTGTTGTTGTATTTGTTGTTGTTGTTATTGTTGTTGCTTATTTAACGTTGTTGTTATTGTTGTTGTTTATTTGACGTTGTTGTTGTTATTCATTTGACGTTGTTGTTGTTGTTGTTGTTTATTTGACGTTGCTGTTGTTGTTGTTTATTTGACGTTGTTGTTGTTGTTGTTTATTTGACGTTGTTGTTGTCGTGGTTTTTGTTGTTTATTTGACGTTGTTGTTGTTGTAGTTGTTTATTTGACGTAGTTGTTGTTGTTGTTGTTGACATAGTTGTCGTTGTTTATTTGACGTTGTTGTTGTTGTTGACGTTGTTGTTGTTGTTGTTGTTTATTTGATGTTGTTGTTATTGTTGACATAGTTGTTGTTGTTTATTTGACGTTGTTGTTGTTGTTGTTGACGTTGTTAGTTATTTTACGTTGTTGTTGTTGTTTATTTGACGTTGTTGTTGTTGTTGTTGTTGTTGTTGTTGACGTTGTTGTTGGTGGTGTTGTTTATTGGACGTTGTTGTTGTTGTTGTTTATTTGACATTGTTGTTGTTGTTGACGGTGTTGTTGTTGTTGTTTATTTGACATTGTTTTTGTTATTTGACGTTGTTGTTGTTGTTGTATTTGTTGTTATTGTTGTTGTTGTTGCTTATTTGACGTTGTTGTTATCGTTTCTATTTATTTGACGTTGTTCTTGTTGTTGTTTATTTGACGTTGTTGTTGTTGTTTATTTGACGTTGTTGTTGTTGTTTATTTGACGTTGTTGTCGTTGTTGTTGTTTATTTGACGTTGTTGTTGTTGTTGTTGTATTTGTTGTTGTTGTTATTGTTGTTGCTTATTTGACGTTGTTGTTGTTTATTTGACGTTGTTGTTGTTGTTGTTGTTTATTTGATGTTGTTTTAGTTATTGTTGTTTATTTGACGTTGTTGTTGTTTTTTATTTGACGTTGTTTTTGGTGACATTGTTGTTGTTGTTGTTTATTTGACGTTGTTGTTGTTGTTTATTTGACGTTGTTGTTGTTTTTTATTCGACGTTGTTTTTGTTGACATTGTTGTTGTTGTTTATTTGACGTTGTTGTTGTTGTTTATTTGACGTAGTAGTTGTTGTTGTTGTTGTTGTTTATTTGATGTTGTTGTTGTTTATTTGACGTAGTTGGTGTTATTGACGTTGTTGTTGTTGTTGTTTATTTGACGTTTTTGTTGTTGATGATGTTGTTGTTGTTGTTTTTTATTTGACGTTGTTGTTGTTGTTTATTTGACGTTGTTGTTGTTATTGTTGTTGTTGTTGTTTATTTGACGTTGTTGTTGACATTGTTGTTTATTTGACGTTGTTGTTGTTTATTTGACGTTGTTGTTGTTGACGTTGTTGTTGTTGTTTATTGGACGTTGTTTTTGTTGTTGTTGTTGTGACGTTGTTATTGTTGTTTATTTGACGTTGTTTTTGTTATTTGACGTTGTTGTTGTTGTTGTATTTGTTGTTGTTGTTGTTGTTGCTTATTTGACATTGTTGTTATTGTTGCTATTTATTTGACGTTATTGTTGTTGTTGTTGTTTATTTGACGTTGTTGTTGTTGTTTATTTGACGTTGTTATTGTTGTTGTTTATTTGACGTTGTTGTTGTTGTATTTGTTGTTGTTGTTATTGTTGTTGCTTATTTGACGTTGTTGTTATTGTTGTTGTTTATTTGACGTTGTTTTTGTTATTTGACGCTGTTGTTGTTGTTGTATTTGTTGTTGTTGTTGTTGTTGTTGCTGCTTATTTGACGTTGTTGTTATCGTTGCTATTTATTTGACGTTGTTGTTGTTGTTGTTTATTTGACGTTGTTGTTGTTGTTTATTTGACGTTGTTGTCGTTGTTGTTGTTTATTTGACGTTGTTGTTGTTGTTGTTGTTGTATTTGTTGTTGTTGTTATTGTTGTTGCTTATTTGACGTTGTTGTTGTTGTTGTTGTTTATTTGACGTTGTTGTTGTTGTTGTTGTTTATTTGATGTTGTTTTAGTTGTTGTTTATTTGACGTTGTTGTTGTTTTTTATTTGACGTTGTTGTTGTTGACATTGTTGTTGTTGTTGTTGTTTCTTTGAAGTTGTTGTTTTTTATTTGACGTAGTTGTTGTTATTGACGTTGTTGTTGTTGTTTATTTGACGTTTTTGTTGTTGTTGATGTTGTTGTTGTTGTTATTGTTTTTTATTTGACGTTGTTGTTGTTGTTTATTTGACGTTGTTGTTGTTGTTGTTATTGTTGTTGTTGTTGTTATTGTTGTTTATTTGACGTTGTTGTTGTTGTTGTTGTTTATTTAAAGTTGTTGTTGTTATTTATTTGACGTTGTTGTTGTTGTTGTTGTTTATTTGACGTTGTTGTTGTTGTTATTTATTTGACGTTGTTGTTGTTGTTGTTGTTTATTTGACGTTGTTGTTGTCGTGGTTTTTGTTGTTTATTTGACGTTGTTGTTGTTGTAGTTGTTTATTTGACGTAGTTGTTGTTGTTGTTGTTGACATAGTTGTCGTTGTTTATTTGACGTTGTTGTTGTTGTTGACGTTGTTGTTGTTGTTGTTGTTTATTTGATGTTGTTGTTATTGTTGACATAGTTGTTGTTGTTTATTTGACGTTGTTGTTGTTGTTGTTGACGTTGTTAGTTATTTTACGTTGTTGTTGTTGTTTATTTGACGTTGTTGTTGTTGTTGTTGTTGTTGTTGTTGACGTTGTTGTTGGTGGTGTTGTTTATTGGACGTTGTTGTTGTTGTTGTTTATTTGACATTGTTGTTGTTGTTGACGGTGTTGTTGTTGTTGTTTATTTGACATTGTTTTTGTTATTTGACGTTGTTGTTGTTGTTGTTGTATTTGTTGTTATTGTTGTTGTTGTTGCTTATTTGACGTTGTTGTTATCGTTTCTATTTATTTGACGTTGTTCTTGTTGTTGTTTATTTGACGTTGTTGTTGTTGTTTATTTGACGTTGTTGTTGTTGTTTATTTGACGTTGTTGTCGTTGTTGTTGTTTATTTGACGTTGTTGTTGTTGTTGTTGTATTTGTTGTTGTTGTTATTGTTGTTGCTTATTTGACGTTGTTGTTGTTTATTTGACGTTGTTGTTGTTGTTGTTGTTTATTTGATGTTGTTTTAGTTATTGTTGTTTATTTGACGTTGTTGTTGTTTTTTATTTGACGTTGTTTTTGGTGACATTGTTGTTGTTGTTGTTTATTTGACGTTGTTGTTGTTGTTTATTTGACGTTGTTGTTGTTTTTTATTCGACGTTGTTTTTGTTGACATTGTTGTTGTTGTTTATTTGACGTTGTTGTTGTTGTTTATTTGACGTAGTAGTTGTTGTTGTTGTTGTTGTTTATTTGATGTTGTTGTTGTTTATTTGACGTAGTTGGTGTTATTGACGTTGTTGTTGTTGTTGTTTATTTGACGTTTTTGTTGTTGATGATGTTGTTGTTGTTGTTTTTTATTTGACGTTGTTGTTGTTGTTTATTTGACGTTGTTGTTGTTATTGTTGTTGTTGTTGTTTATTTGACGTTGTTGTTGACATTGTTGTTTATTTGACGTTGTTGTTGTTTATTTGACGTTGTTGTTGTTGACGTTGTTGTTGTTGTTTATTGGACGTTGTTTTTGTTGTTGTTGTTGTGACGTTGTTATTGTTGTTTATTTGACGTTGTTTTTGTTATTTGACGTTGTTGTTGTTGTTGTATTTGTTGTTGTTGTTGTTGTTGCTTATTTGACATTGTTGTTATTGTTGCTATTTATTTGACGTTATTGTTGTTGTTGTTGTTTATTTGACGTTGTTGTTGTTGTTTATTTGACGTTGTTGTCGTTGTTGTTGTTTATTTGACGTTGTTGTTGTTGTTGTATTTGTTGTTGTTGTTATTGTTGTTGCTTATTTGACGTTGTTGTTGTTTATTTGACGTTGTTGTTGTTGTTGTTGTTTATTTGATGTTGTTTTAGTTATTGTTGTTTATTTGACGTTGTTGTTGTTTTTTATTTGACGTTGTTTTTGTTGACATTGTTGTTGTTGTTGTTTATTTGACGTTGTTGTTGTTGTTTATTTGACGTTGTTGTTGTTTTTTATTTGACGTTGTTTTTGTTGACATTGTTGTTGTTGTTTATTTGACGTTGTTGTTGTTGTTTATTTGACGTAGTAGTTGTTGTTGTTGTTGTTGTTTATTTGATGTTGTTGTTGTTGTTGTTTATTTGACGTAGTTGGTGTTATTGACGTTGTTGTTGTTGTTGTTTATTTGACGTTTTTGTTGTTGATGATGTTGTTGTTGTTGTTTTTTATTTGACGTTGTTGTTGTTGTTTATTTGACGTTGTTGTTGTTATTGTTGTTGTTGTTGTTTATTTGACGTTGTTGTTGACATTGTTGTTTATTTGACGTTGTTGTTGTTTATTTGACGTTGTTGTTGTTGACGTTGTTGTTGTTGTTTATTGGACGTTGTTTTTGTTGTTGTTGTTGTTGTGACGTTGTTATTGTTGTTTATTTGACGTTGTTTTTGTTATTTGACGTTGTTGTTGTTGTTGTATTTGTTGTTGTTGTTGTTGTTGCTTATTTGACATTGTTGTTATTGTTGCTATTTATTTGACGTTATTGTTGTTGTTGTTGTTTATTTGACGTTGTTGTTGTTGTTTATTTGACGTTGTTATTGTTGTTGTTTATTTGACGTTGTTGTTGTTGTATTTGTTGTTGTTGTTATTGTTGTTGCTTATTTGACGTTGTTGTTATTGTTGTTGTTTATTTGACGTTGTTTTTGTTATTTGACGCTGTTGTTGTTGTTGTATTTCTTGTTGTTGTTGTTGTTGTTGCTTATTTGACGTTGTTGTTATCGTTGCTATTTATTTGACGTTGTTGTTGTTGTTGTTTATTTGACGTTGTTGTTGTTGTTTATTTGACGTTGTTGTCGTTGTTGTTGTTTATTTGACGTTGTTGTTGTTGTTGTATTTGTTGTTGTTGTTATTGTTTTTGCTTATTTGACGTTGTTGTTGTTGTTGTTGTTTATTTGACGTTGTTGATGTTGTTGTTTATTTGATGTTGTTTTAGTTGTTGTTTATTTGACGTTGTTGTTGTTTTTTGTTTGACGTTGTTGTTGTTGACATTGTTGTTGTTGTTGTTGTTGTTTATTTGAAGTTGTTGTTTTTTATTTGACGTAGTTGTTGTTATTGACGTTGTTGTTGTTGTTTATTTGACGTTTTTGTTGTTATTGATGTTGTTGTTGTTGTTATTGTTTTTTATTTGACGTTGTTGTTGTTGTTTATTTGACGTTGTTGTTGTTGTTATTGTTGTTGTTGTTGTTATTATTGTTTATTTGACGTTGTTGTTGTTGTTGTTGTTTATTTGACGTTGTTGTTGTTGTTATTTATTTGACATTGTTGTTGTTGTTGTTGTTGTATTTGTTGTTGTTGTTGTTGCTTATTTGACGTTGTTGTTATTGTTGCTATTTATTTGACGTTGTTGTTATTGTTGTTTATTTGACGTTATTGTTGTTTTTGTTGTTTATTTGACGTTGTTGTTGTTGTTGTTGTTTATTTAACGTTGTTGTTGTTGTATTTGTTGTTGTTGTTATTGTTGTTGCTTATTTGACGTTGTTGTTATTGTTGTTGTTTATTTGACGTTGTTGTTGTTGTTATTCATTTGACGTTGTTGTTGTTGTTTATTTGACGTTGTTATTGTTGTTGTTGTTTTTTTGACGTTGTTGGTGTTATTGTTGTTTATTTGACGTTGTTGTTGTCGTTGTTTTCGTTGTTTATTTGTCGTTGTTGTCGTTATTTATTTGACGTTGTTGTTGTTGTTTATTTGACATTGTTGTTGTTGACGTTGTTGTTGTTGTTGTTTATTTAACGTTGTTGTTGTTGTTTATTTGACGTTGTTGTTGTTGTTGATGTTGTTGTTGTTGTTGTTTATTTGATGTTGTTGTTGTTGTTGACATAGTTGTTGTTGTTTATTTGACGTTGTTGTTGTTGTTGACGTTGTTTTTTATTTGACGTTGTTGTTGTTGTTTATTTGACGTTGTTGTTGTTGTTGACGTTGTTGTTGTTGTTGTTGTTTATTGGACGTTGTTGTTGTTGTGGTTTATTTGACATTGTTGTTGTTGTTGACGGTGTTGTTGTTGTTATTGTTTATTTGACATTGTTTTTGTTATTTGACGTTGTTGTTGTTGTTGTTGCTTATTTGACGTTGTTGTTATTGTTTCTATTTATTTGACGTTGTTGTTGTTGTTTATTTGACGTTGTTGTTGTTGTTTATTTGACGTTGTTGTCGTTGTTGTTGTTTATTTGAAGTTGTTGTTGTTGTTGTTGTTGTTGTTGTTTTTTGTTTGTTATTGTTGTTGCTTATTTGACGTTGTTGTTGTTGTTGTTGTTATTGTTGTTGTTGTTGTTGTTATTGTTGTTTATTTGACGTTGTTGTTGTTGTTTATTTGACGTTGTTGTTGTTGTTTATTTGACGTAGTTGTTGTTGTTGTTTATTTGACGTTGTTGTTGTTGTTATTTATTTGACATTGTTGTTGTTGTTGTTGTTATTGTTTATTTGACGTTGTTGTTTTTGTTGTTGTTTATTTGACATTGTTATTGTTGTTTATTTGACGTTGTTTTTGTTATTTGACGTTGTTGTTGTTGTTGTATTTGTTGTTGTTGTTGTTGCTTATTTGACGTTGTTGTTATTGTTGTTATTTACTTGACGTTGTTGTTGTTGTTGTTTATTTGACGTTATTGTTGTTGTTGTTGTTTATTTGACGTTGTTGTTATTGTTGTTGTTGTTGTTGTATTTGTTGTTGTTCTTATTGTTGTTGCTTATTTGACGTTGTTGTTATTGTTGTTGTTTATTTGACGTTGTTGTTGTTATTCATTTGACGTTGTTGTTGTAGTTGTTGTTTATTTGACGTTGTTATTGTTGTTGTTGTTGTTTATTTGACGTTGTTGGTGTTGTTGGTGTTTATTTGACCTTGTTGTTGTCGTTGTTTTTGTTGTTTATTTGTCGTTGTTGTCGTTATTTATTTGACGTTGTTGTTGTTGTTTATTTGACATTGTTGTTGTTGACGTTGTTGTTGTTGTTGTTTATTTAACGTTGTTGTTGTTGTTTATTTGACGTTGTTGTTGTTGATGATGTTGTTGTTGATGTTGTTGTTGTTGTTTATTTGATGTTGTTGTTGTTGTTGACATAGTTGTTGTTGTTTATTTGACGTTGTTGTTGTTGTTGACGTTGTTTTTTATTTGACGTTGTTGTTGTTCTTTATTTGACGTTGTTGTTGTTGTTGACGTTGTTGTTGTTGTTGTTTATTGGACGTTGTTGTTGTTGTGGTTTATTTGACATTGTTGTTGTTGTTGACGGTGTTGTTGTTATTGTTTATTTGACATTGTTTTTGTTATTTGACGTTGTTGTTGTTGTTGTTGCTTATTTGACGTTGTTGTTGTTGTTTATTTGACGTTGTTGTCGTTGTTGTTGTTTATTTGACGTTGTTGTTGTTGTTGTTTTTTTTTGTTTGTTATTGTTGTTGTTTATTTGACGTTGTTGTTGTTGTTGTTATTGTTCATTTGACGTTGTTGTTGTTGTTGTTTATTTGATATTGTTTTAGTTGTTGTTGTTTATTTGACGTGGTTGTTGTTTTTTATTTGACGTTGTTGTTGTAGACATTGTTGTTGTTGTTGTTTATTTGACGTTGTTGTTGTTGTTTATTTGACGTAGTTGTTGTTGTTGATGTTGTTTATTTGACGTTGTTGTTGTTGTTTATTTGACGTAGTTGTTGTTATTGATGTTGTTGTTGTTGTTTATTTGACGTTTTTGTTGTTGTTGTTGATGTTGTTGTTGTTTTTTATTTGACGTTGTTGTTGTTGTTTATTTGACGTTGTTGTTGTTGTTATTGTTGTTGTTGTTGTTTATTTGACGTTGTTGTTGTTTATTTGACGTTGTTGTTGTTGTTCATTGGATGTTGTTGTTGTTGTTGTTGTTTATTTGACATTTTTGTTGTTGTTGATGTTGTTGTTGTTGTTTTTTATTTGACGTTGTTGTTGTTGTTGTTGTTTATTTGACGTTGTTGTTGTTGTTATTGTTGTTGTTGTTGTTGTTTATTTGACGTTGTTGTTGTTGTTGTTTATTTGACGTTGTTGTTGTTGTAGTTTATTTGACATTGTTGTTGTTGTTATTTATTTGACGTTGTTGTTGTTGTTATTGTTTATTTGACGTTGTTGTTGTTGTTGTTGTTGTTTATTTGACGTTGTTATTGTTGTTTATTTGACATTGTTTTTGTTATTTGACGTTGTTGTTGTTGTTGTTGTATTTGTTGTTGTTGTTGTTGCTTATTTGACGTTGTTGTTATTGTTGCTATTTATTTGACGTTGTTGTTGTTGTTGTTGTTTATTTGACGTTGTTGTTGTTGTTTATTTGACGTTGTTGTTGTTGTTTATTTGACGTTGTTGTTGTTGTTGTTTATTTAACATTGTTGTTGTTGTATTTGTTGTTGTTGTTATTGTTGTTGCTTATTTAACGTTGTTGTTATTGTTGTTGTTTATTTGACGTTGTTGTTGTTATTCATTTGACGTTGTTGTTGTTGTTGTTGTTTATTTGACGTTGCTGTTGTTGTTGTTTATTTGACGTTGTTGTTGTTGTTGTTTATTTGACGTTGTTGTTGTCGTGGTTTTTGTTGTTTATTTGACGTTGTTGTTGTTGTAGTTGTTTATTTGACGTAGTTGTTGTTGTTGTTGTTGACATAGTTGTCGTTGTTTATTTGACGTTGTTGTTGTTGTTGACGTTGTTGTTGTTGTTGTTGTTTATTTGATGTTGTTGTTATTGTTGACATAGTTGTTGTTGTTTATTTGACGTTGTTGTTGTTGTTGTTGACGTTGTTAGTTATTTTACGTTGTTGTTGTTGTTTATTTGACGTTGTTGTTGTTGTTGTTGTTGTTGTTGTTGTTGACGTTGTTGTTGGTGGTGTTGTTTATTGGACGTTGTTGTTGTTGTTGTTTATTTGACATTGTTGTTGTTGTTGACGGTGTTGTTGTTGTTGTTTATTTGACATTGTTTTTGTTATTTGACGTTGTTGTTGTTGTTGTATTTGTTGTTATTGTTGTTGTTGTTGCTTATTTGACGTTGTTGTTATCGTTTCTATTTATTTGACGTTGTTCTTGTTGTTGTTTATTTGACGTTGTTGTTGTTGTTTATTTGACGTTGTTGTTGTTGTTTATTTGACGTTGTTGTCGTTGTTGTTGTTTATTTGACGTTGTTGTTGTTGTTGTTGTATTTGTTGTTGTTGTTATTGTTGTTGCTTATTTGACGTTGTTGTTGTTTATTTGACGTTGTTGTTGTTGTTGTTGTTTATTTGATGTTGTTTTAGTTATTGTTGTTTATTTGACGTTGTTGTTGTTTTTTATTTGACGTTGTTTTTGGTGACATTGTTGTTGTTGTTGTTTATTTGACGTTGTTGTTGTTGTTTATTTGACGTTGTTGTTGTTTTTTATTCGACGTTGTTTTTGTTGACATTGTTGTTGTTGTTTATTTGACGTTGTTGTTGTTGTTTATTTGACGTAGTAGTTGTTGTTGTTGTTGTTGTTTATTTGATGTTGTTGTTGTTTATTTGACGTAGTTGGTGTTATTGACGTTGTTGTTGTTGTTGTTTATTTGACGTTTTTGTTGTTGATGATGTTGTTGTTGTTGTTTTTTATTTGACGTTGTTGTTGTTGTTTATTTGACGTTGTTGTTGTTATTGTTGTTGTTGTTGTTTATTTGACGTTGTTGTTGACATTGTTGTTTATTTGACGTTGTTGTTGTTTATTTGACGTTGTTGTTGTTGACGTTGTTGTTGTTGTTTATTGGACGTTGTTTTTGTTGTTGTTGTTGTGACGTTGTTATTGTTGTTTATTTGACGTTGTTTTTGTTATTTGACGTTGTTGTTGTTGTTGTATTTGTTGTTGTTGTTGTTGTTGCTTATTTGACATTGTTGTTATTGTTGCTATTTATTTGACGTTATTGTTGTTGTTGTTGTTTATTTGACGTTGTTGTTGTTGTTTATTTGACGTTGTTATTGTTGTTGTTTATTTGACGTTGTTGTTGTTGTATTTGTTGTTGTTGTTATTGTTGTTGCTTATTTGACGTTGTTGTTATTGTTGTTGTTTATTTGACGTTGTTTTTGTTATTTGACGCTGTTGTTGTTGTTGTATTTGTTGTTGTTGTTGTTGTTGTTGCTTATTTGACGTTGTTGTTATCGTTGCTATTTATTTGACGTTGTTGTTGTTGTTGTTTATTTGACGTTGTTGTTGTTGTTTATTTGACGTTGTTGTCGTTGTTGTTGTTTATTTGACGTTGTTGTTGTTGTTGTTGTTGTATTTGTTGTTGTTGTTATTGTTGTTGCTTATTTGACGTTGTTGTTGTTGTTGTTGTTTATTTGACGTTGTTGTTGTTGTTGTTGTTTATTTGATGTTGTTTTAGTTGTTGTTTATTTGACGTTGTTGTTGTTTTTTATTTGACGTTGTTGTTGTTGACATTGTTGTTGTTGTTGTTGTTTCTTTGAAGTTGTTGTTTTTTATTTGACGTAGTTGTTGTTATTGACGTTGTTGTTGTTGTTTATTTGACGTTTTTGTTGTTGTTGATGTTGTTGTTGTTGTTATTGTTTTTTATTTGACGTTGTTGTTGTTGTTTATTTGACGTTGTTGTTGTTGTTGTTATTGTTGTTGTTGTTGTTATTGTTGTTTATTTGACGTTGTTGTTGTTGTTGTTGTTTATTTAAAGTTGTTGTTGTTATTTATTTGACGTTGTTGTTGTTGTTGTTGTTTATTTGACGTTGTTGTTGTTGTTATTTATTTGACGTTGTTGTTGTTGTTGTTGTTTATTTGACGTTGTTGTTGTCGTGGTTTTTGTTGTTTATTTGACGTTGTTGTTGTTGTAGTTGTTTATTTGACGTAGTTGTTGTTGTTGTTGTTGACATAGTTGTCGTTGTTTATTTGACGTTGTTGTTGTTGTTGACGTTGTTGTTGTTGTTGTTGTTTATTTGATGTTGTTGTTATTGTTGACATAGTTGTTGTTGTTTATTTGACGTTGTTGTTGTTGTTGTTGACGTTGTTAGTTATTTTACGTTGTTGTTGTTGTTTATTTGACGTTGTTGTTGTTGTTGTTGTTGTTGTTGTTGACGTTGTTGTTGGTGGTGTTGTTTATTGGACGTTGTTGTTGTTGTTGTTTATTTGACATTGTTGTTGTTGTTGACGGTGTTGTTGTTGTTGTTTATTTGACATTGTTTTTGTTATTTGACGTTGTTGTTGTTGTTGTTGTATTTGTTGTTATTGTTGTTGTTGTTGCTTATTTGACGTTGTTGTTATCGTTTCTATTTATTTGACGTTGTTCTTGTTGTTGTTTATTTGACGTTGTTGTTGTTGTTTATTTGACGTTGTTGTTGTTGTTTATTTGACGTTGTTGTCGTTGTTGTTGTTTATTTGACGTTGTTGTTGTTGTTGTTGTATTTGTTGTTGTTGTTATTGTTGTTGCTTATTTGACGTTGTTGTTGTTTATTTGACGTTGTTGTTGTTGTTGTTGTTTATTTGATGTTGTTTTAGTTATTGTTGTTTATTTGACGTTGTTGTTGTTTTTTATTTGACGTTGTTTTTGGTGACATTGTTGTTGTTGTTGTTTATTTGACGTTGTTGTTGTTGTTTATTTGACGTTGTTGTTGTTTTTTATTCGACGTTGTTTTTGTTGACATTGTTGTTGTTGTTTATTTGACGTTGTTGTTGTTGTTTATTTGACGTAGTAGTTGTTGTTGTTGTTGTTGTTTATTTGATGTTGTTGTTGTTTATTTGACGTAGTTGGTGTTATTGACGTTGTTGTTGTTGTTGTTTATTTGACGTTTTTGTTGTTGATGATGTTGTTGTTGTTGTTTTTTATTTGACGTTGTTGTTGTTGTTTATTTGACGTTGTTGTTGTTATTGTTGTTGTTGTTGTTTATTTGACGTTGTTGTTGACATTGTTGTTTATTTGACGTTGTTGTTGTTTATTTGACGTTGTTGTTGTTGACGTTGTTGTTGTTGTTTATTGGACGTTGTTTTTGTTGTTGTTGTTGTGACGTTGTTATTGTTGTTTATTTGACGTTGTTTTTGTTATTTGACGTTGTTGTTGTTGTTGTATTTGTTGTTGTTGTTGTTGTTGCTTATTTGACATTGTTGTTATTGTTGCTATTTATTTGACGTTATTGTTGTTGTTGTTGTTTATTTGACGTTGTTGTTGTTGTTTATTTGACGTTGTTATTGTTGTTGTTTATTTGACGTTGTTGTTGTTGTATTTGTTGTTGTTGTTATTGTTGTTGCTTATTTGACGTTGTTGTTATTGTTGTTGTTTATTTGACGTTGTTTTTGTTATTTGACGCTGTTGTTGTTGTTGTATTTGTTGTTGTTGTTGTTGTTGTTGCTTATTTGACGTTGTTGTTATCGTTGCTATTTATTTGACGTTGTTGTTGTTGTTGTTTATTTGACGTTGTTGTTGTTGTTTATTTGACGTTGTTGTCGTTGTTGTTGTTTATTTGACGTTGTTGTTGTTGTTGTATTTGTTGTTGTTGTTATTGTTGTTGCTTATTTGACGTTGTTGTTGTTGTTGTTGTTTATTTGACGTTGTTGTTGTTGTTGTTTATTTGATGTTGTTTTAGTTGTTGTTTATTTGACGTTGTTGTTGTTTTTTATTTGACGTTGTTGTTGTTGACATTGTTGTTGTTGTTGTTGTTTCTTTGAAGTTGTTGTTTTTTATTTGACGTAGTTGTTGTTATTGACGTTGTTGTTGTTGTTTATTTGACGTTTTTGTTGTTGTTGATGTTGTTGTTGTTATTGTTTTTTATTTGACGTTGTTGTTGTTGTTTATTTGACGTTGTTGTTGTTGTTGTTATTGTTGTTGTTGTTGTTATTGTTGTTTATTTGACGTTGTTGTTGTTGTTGTTGTTTATTTAAAGTTGTTGTTGTTATTTATTTGACGTTGTTGTTGTTGTTTATTTGACGTTGTTGTTGTTGTTATTGTTGTTGTTGTTGTTTATTTGACGTTGTTGTTGTTTATTTGACGTTGTTGTTGTTGTTCATTGGATGTTGTTGTTGTTGTTGTTGTTTATTTGACATTTTTGTTGTTGTTGATGTTGTTGTTGTTGTTTTTTATTTGACGTTGTTGTTGTTGTTGTTGTTTATTTGACGTTGTTGTTGTTGTTATTGTTGTTGTTGTTGTTGTTTATTTGACGTTGTTGTTGTTGTTGTTTATTTGACGTTGTTGTTGTTGTAGTTTATTTGACATTGTTGTTGTTGTTATTTATTTGACGTTGTTGTTGTTGTTATTGTTTATTTGACGTTGTTGTTGTTGTTGTTGTTGTTTATTTGACGTTGTTATTGTTGTTTATTTGACATTGTTTTTGTTATTTGACGTTGTTGTTGTTGTTGTTGTATTTGTTGTTGTTGTTGTTGCTTATTTGACGTTGTTGTTATTGTTGCTATTTATTTGACGTTGTTGTTGTTGTTGTTGTTTATTTGACGTTGTTGTTGTTGTTTATTTGACGTTGTTGTTGTTGTTTATTTGACGTTGTTGTTGTTGTTGTTTATTTAACATTGTTGTTGTTGTATTTGTTGTTGTTGTTATTGTTGTTGCTTATTTAACGTTGTTGTTATTGTTGTTGTTTATTTGACGTTGTTGTTGTTATTCATTTGACGTTGTTGTTGTTGTTGTTGTTTATTTGACGTTGCTGTTGTTGTTGTTTATTTGACGTTGTTGTTGTTGTTGTTTATTTGACGTTGTTGTTGTCGTGGTTTTTGTTGTTTATTTGACGTTGTTGTTGTTGTAGTTGTTTATTTGACGTAGTTGTTGTTGTTGTTGTTGACATAGTTGTCGTTGTTTATTTGACGTTGTTGTTGTTGTTGACGTTGTTGTTGTTGTTGTTGTTTATTTGATGTTGTTGTTATTGTTGACATAGTTGTTGTTGTTTATTTGACGTTGTTGTTGTTGTTGTTGACGTTGTTAGTTATTTTACGTTGTTGTTGTTGTTTATTTGACGTTGTTGTTGTTGTTGTTGTTGTTGTTGTTGACGTTGTTGTTGGTGGTGTTGTTTATTGGACGTTGTTGTTGTTGTTGTTTATTTGACATTGTTGTTGTTGTTGACGGTGTTGTTGTTGTTGTTTATTTGACATTGTTTTTGTTATTTGACGTTGTTGTTGTTGTTGTATTTGTTGTTATTGTTGTTGTTGTTGCTTATTTGACGTTGTTGTTATCGTTTCTATTTATTTGACGTTGTTCTTGTTGTTGTTTATTTGACGTTGTTGTTGTTGTTTATTTGACGTTGTTGTTGTTGTTTATTTGACGTTGTTGTCGTTGTTGTTGTTTATTTGACGTTGTTGTTGTTGTTGTTGTATTTGTTGTTGTTGTTATTGTTGTTGCTTATTTGACGTTGTTGTTGTTTATTTGACGTTGTTGTTGTTGTTGTTGTTTATTTGATGTTGTTTTAGTTATTGTTGTTTATTTGACGTTGTTGTTGTTTTTTATTTGACGTTGTTTTTGGTGACATTGTTGTTGTTGTTGTTTATTTGACGTTGTTGTTGTTGTTTATTTGACGTTGTTGTTGTTTTTTATTCGACGTTGTTTTTGTTGACATTGTTGTTGTTGTTTATTTGACGTTGTTGTTGTTGTTTATTTGACGTAGTAGTTGTTGTTGTTGTTGTTGTTTATTTGATGTTGTTGTTGTTTATTTGACGTAGTTGGTGTTATTGACGTTGTTGTTGTTGTTGTTTATTTGACGTTTTTGTTGTTGATGATGTTGTTGTTGTTGTTTTTTATTTGACGTTGTTGTTGTTGTTTATTTGACGTTGTTGTTGTTATTGTTGTTGTTGTTGTTTATTTGACGTTGTTGTTGACATTGTTGTTTATTTGACGTTGTTGTTGTTTAT
Organism: Vicia faba; assembly: GCA_948472305.1. Taxonomy (NCBI): domain Eukaryota; kingdom Viridiplantae; phylum Streptophyta; class Magnoliopsida; order Fabales; family Fabaceae; genus Vicia; species Vicia faba. The sequence goes on along the minus strand of OX451739.1, from coordinate 404,943,101 downwards.
TTGACGTTGTTGTTGTTGACGTTGTTGTTGTTGTTTATTGGACGTTGTTTTTGTTGTTGTTGTTGTGACGTTGTTATTGTTGTTTATTTGACGTTGTTTTTGTTATTTGACGTTGTTGTTGTTGTTGTATTTGTTGTTGTTGTTGTTGTTGCTTATTTGACATTGTTGTTATTGTTGCTATTTATTTGACGTTATTGTTGTTGTTGTTGTTTATTTGACGTTGTTGTTGTTGTTTATTTGACGTTGTTATTGTTGTTGTTTATTTGACGTTGTTGTTGTTGTATTTGTTGTTGTTGTTATTGTTGTTGCTTATTTGACGTTGTTGTTATTGTTGTTGTTTATTTGACGTTGTTTTTGTTATTTGACGCTGTTGTTGTTGTTGTATTTGTTGTTGTTGTTGTTGTTGTTGCTTATTTGACGTTGTTGTTATCGTTGCTATTTATTTGACGTTGTTGTTGTTGTTGTTTATTTGACGTTGTTGTTGTTGTTTATTTGACGTTGTTGTCGTTGTTGTTGTTTATTTGACGTTGTTGTTGTTGTTGTTGTTGTATTTGTTGTTGTTGTTATTGTTGTTGCTTATTTGACGTTGTTGTTGTTGTTGTTGTTTATTTGACGTTGTTGTTGTTGTTGTTGTTTATTTGATGTTGTTTTAGTTGTTGTTTATTTGACGTTGTTGTTGTTTTTTATTTGACGTTGTTGTTGTTGACATTGTTGTTGTTGTTGTTGTTTCTTTGAAGTTGTTGTTTTTTATTTGACGTAGTTGTTGTTATTGACGTTGTTGTTGTTGTTTATTTGACGTTTTTGTTGTTGTTGATGTTGTTGTTGTTGTTATTGTTTTTTATTTGACGTTGTTGTTGTTGTTTATTTGACGTTGTTGTTGTTGTTGTTATTGTTGTTGTTGTTGTTATTGTTGTTTATTTGACGTTGTTGTTGTTGTTGTTGTTTATTTAAAGTTGTTGTTGTTATTTATTTGACGTTGTTGTTGTTGTTGTTGTTTATTTGACGTTGTTGTTGTTGTTATTTATTTGACGTTGTTGTTGTTGTTGTTGTTTATTTGACGTTGTTGTTGTCGTGGTTTTTGTTGTTTATTTGACGTTGTTGTTGTTGTAGTTGTTTATTTGACGTAGTTGTTGTTGTTGTTGTTGACATAGTTGTCGTTGTTTATTTGACGTTGTTGTTGTTGTTGACGTTGTTGTTGTTGTTGTTGTTTATTTGATGTTGTTGTTATTGTTGACATAGTTGTTGTTGTTTATTTGACGTTGTTGTTGTTGTTGTTGACGTTGTTAGTTATTTTACGTTGTTGTTGTTGTTTATTTGACGTTGTTGTTGTTGTTGTTGTTGTTGTTGTTGACGTTGTTGTTGGTGGTGTTGTTTATTGGACGTTGTTGTTGTTGTTGTTTATTTGACATTGTTGTTGTTGTTGACGGTGTTGTTGTTGTTGTTTATTTGACATTGTTTTTGTTATTTGACGTTGTTGTTGTTGTTGTTGTATTTGTTGTTATTGTTGTTGTTGTTGCTTATTTGACGTTGTTGTTATCGTTTCTATTTATTTGACGTTGTTCTTGTTGTTGTTTATTTGACGTTGTTGTTGTTGTTTATTTGACGTTGTTGTTGTTGTTTATTTGACGTTGTTGTCGTTGTTGTTGTTTATTTGACGTTGTTGTTGTTGTTGTTGTATTTGTTGTTGTTGTTATTGTTGTTGCTTATTTGACGTTGTTGTTGTTTATTTGACGTTGTTGTTGTTGTTGTTGTTTATTTGATGTTGTTTTAGTTATTGTTGTTTATTTGACGTTGTTGTTGTTTTTTATTTGACGTTGTTTTTGGTGACATTGTTGTTGTTGTTGTTTATTTGACGTTGTTGTTGTTGTTTATTTGACGTTGTTGTTGTTTTTTATTCGACGTTGTTTTTGTTGACATTGTTGTTGTTGTTTATTTGACGTTGTTGTTGTTGTTTATTTGACGTAGTAGTTGTTGTTGTTGTTGTTGTTTATTTGATGTTGTTGTTGTTTATTTGACGTAGTTGGTGTTATTGACGTTGTTGTTGTTGTTGTTTATTTGACGTTTTTGTTGTTGATGATGTTGTTGTTGTTGTTTTTTATTTGACGTTGTTGTTGTTGTTTATTTGACGTTGTTGTTGTTATTGTTGTTGTTGTTGTTTATTTGACGTTGTTGTTGACATTGTTGTTTATTTGACGTTGTTGTTGTTTATTTGACGTTGTTGTTGTTGACGTTGTTGTTGTTGTTTATTGGACGTTGTTTTTGTTGTTGTTGTTGTGACGTTGTTATTGTTGTTTATTTGACGTTGTTTTTGTTATTTGACGTTGTTGTTGTTGTTGTATTTGTTGTTGTTGTTGTTGTTGCTTATTTGACATTGTTGTTATTGTTGCTATTTATTTGACGTTATTGTTGTTGTTGTTGTTTATTTGACGTTGTTGTTGTTGTTTATTTGACGTTGTTATTGTTGTTGTTTATTTGACGTTGTTGTTGTTGTATTTGTTGTTGTTGTTATTGTTGTTGCTTATTTGACGTTGTTGTTATTGTTGTTGTTTATTTGACGTTGTTTTTGTTATTTGACGCTGTTGTTGTTGTTGTATTTGTTGTTGTTGTTGTTGTTGTTGCTTATTTGACGTTGTTGTTATCGTTGCTATTTATTTGACGTTGTTGTTGTTGTTGTTTATTTGACGTTGTTGTTGTTGTTTATTTGACGTTGTTGTCGTTGTTGTTGTTTATTTGACGTTGTTGTTGTTGTTGTTGTATTTGTTGTTGTTGTTATTGTTGTTGCTTATTTGACGTTGTTGTTGTTGTTGTTGTTTATTTGACGTTGTTGTTGTTGTTGTTTATTTGATGTTGTTTTAGTTGTTGTTTATTTGACGTTGTTGTTGTTTTTTATTTGACGTTGTTGTTGTTGACATTGTTGTTGTTGTTGTTGTTTCTTTGAAGTTGTTGTTTTTTATTTGACGTAGTTGTTGTTATTGACGTTGTTGTTGTTGTTTATTTGACGTTTTTGTTGTTGTTGATGTTGTTGTTGTTATTGTTTTTTATTTGACGTTGTTGTTGTTGTTTATTTGACGTTGTTGTTGTTGTTGTTATTGTTGTTGTTGTTGTTATTGTTGTTTATTTGACGTTGTTGTTGTTGTTGTTGTTTATTTAAAGTTGTTGTTGTTATTTATTTGACGTTGTAGTTGTTGTTGTTGTTTATTTGACGTTGTTGTTGTTGTTATTTATTTGACATTGTTGTTGTTGTTGTTATTGTTTATTTGACGTTGTTGTTTTTGTTGTTGTTTATTTGACATTGTTATTGTTGTTTATTTGACGTTGTTTTTGTTATTTGACGTTGTTGTTGTTGTTGTTGTTGTTGTATTTGTTGTTGTTGCTTATTTGACGTTGTTGTTATTGTTGTTATTTACTTGACGTTGTTGTTGTTGTTGTTTATTTGACGTTATTGTTGTTGTTGTTGTTTATTTGACGTTGTTGTTGTTGTTGTTGTTTATTTAACGTTGTTGTTGTTGTATTTGTTGTTGTTCTTATTGTTGTTGCTTATTTGACGTTGTTGTTATTGTTGTTGTTTATTTGACGTTGTTGTTGTTGTTATTCATTTGACGTTGTTGTTGTTGTTGTTGTTTATTTGACGTTGTTATTGTTGTTGTTGTTTATTTGACGTTGTTGGTGTTGTTGGTGTTTATTTGACCTTGTTGTTGTCGTTGTTTTTGTTGTTTATTTGTCGTTGTTGTCGTTATTTATTTGACGTTGTTGTTGTTGTTTATTTGACATTGTTGTTGTTGACGTTGTTGTTGTTGTTTATTTAACGTTGTTGTTGTTGTTTATTTGACGTTGTTGTTTTTGATGATGTTGTTGTTGATGTTGTTGTTGTTGTTTATTTGATGTTGTTGTTGTTGTTGACATAGTTGTTGTTGTTTATTTGACGTTGTTGTTGTTGTTGTTGACGTTGTTTTTTATTTGACGTTGTTGTTGTTCTTTATTTGACGTTGTTGTTGTTGTTGACGTTGTTGTTGTTGTTGTTTATTGGACGTTGTTGTTGTTGTGGTTTATTTGACATTGTTGTTGTTGTTGACGGTGTTGTTGTTATTGTTTATTTGACATTGTTTTTGTTATTTGACGTTGTTGTTGTTGTTGTTGCTTATTTGACGTTGTTGTTATTGTTTCTATTTATTTGACGTTGTTGTTGTTGTTGTTGTTGTTTATTTGACGTTGTTGTTGTTGTTTATTTGACGTTGTTGTCGTTGTTGTTGTTTATTTGACGTTGTTGTTGTTGTTGTTGTTTTTTTTTGTTTGTTATTGTTGTTGTTTATTTGACGTTGTTGTTGTTGTTATTGTTCATTTGACGTTGTTGTTGTTGTTGTTTATTTGATATTGTTTTAGTTGTTGTTGTTTATTTGACGTGGTTGTTGTTTTTTATTTGACGTTGTTGTTGTAGACATTGTTGTTGTTGTTGTTTATTTGACGTTGTTGTTGTTGTTTATTTGACGTAGTTGTTGTTGTTGATGTTGTTTATTTGACGTTGTTGTTGTTGTTTATTTGACGTAGTTGTTGTTATTGATGTTGTTGTTGTTGTTTATTTGACGTTTTTGTTGTTGTTGTTAATGTTGTTGTTGTTTTTTATTTGACGTTGTTGTTGTTGTTGTTTATTTGACGTTGTTGTTGTTGTTATTGTTGTTGTTGTTGTTTATTTGACGTTGTTGTTGTTTATTTGACGTTGTTGTTGTTGTTCATTGGATGTTGTTGTTGTTGTTGTTGTTGTTTATTTGACGTTTTTGTTGTTGTTGATGTTGTTGTTGTTGTTTTTTATTTGACGTTGTTGTTGTTGTTGTTTATTTGACGTTGTTGTTGTTGTTATTGTTGTTGTTGTTGTTGTTTATTTGACGTTGTTGTTGTTGTTGTTTATTTGACGTTGTTGTTGTTGTAGTTTATTTGACATTGTTGTTGTTGTTATTTATTTGACGTTGTTGTTGTTGTTATTGTTTATTTGACGTTGTTGTTGTTGTTGTTGTTGTTTATTTGACGTTGTTATTGTTGTTTATTTGACATTGTTTTTGTTATTTGACGTTGTTGTTGTTGTTGTTGTATTTGTTGTTGTTGTTGTTGCTTATTTGACGTTGTTGTTATTGTTGCTATTTATTTGACGTTGTTGTTGTTGTTGTTGTTGTTTATTTGACGTTGTTGTTGTTGTTGTTTATTTGACGTTGTTGTTGTTGTTTATTTGACGTTGTTGTTGTTGTTGTTTATTTAACATTGTTGTTGTTGTATTTGTTGTTGTTGTTATTGTTGTTGCTTATTTAACGTTGTTGTTATTGTTGTTGTTTATTTGACGTTGTTGTTGTTATTCATTTGACGTTGTTGTTGTTGTTGTTGTTTATTTGACGTTGCTGTTGTTGTTGTTTATTTGTCGTTGTTGTTGTTGTTGTTTATTTGACGTTGTTGTTGTCGTGGTTTTTGTTGTTTATTTGACGTTGTTGTTGTTGTAGTTGTTTATTTGACGTTGTTGTTGTTGTTGTTGTTGACATAGTTGTCGTTGTTTATTTGACGTTGTTGTTGTTGTTGACGTTGTTGTTGTTGTTGTTGTTTATTTGATGTTGTTGTTATTGTTGACATAGTTGTTGTTGTTTATTTGACGTTGTTGTTGTTGTTGACGTTGTTAGTTATTTTACGTTGTTGTTGTTGTTTATTTGACGTTGTTGTTGTTGTTGTTGTTGTTGACGTTGTTGTTGGTGGTGTTGTTTATTGGACGTTGTTGTTGTTGTTGTTTATTTGACATTGTTGTTGTTGTTGACGGTGTTGTTGTTGTTTATTTGACATTGTTTTTGTTATTTGACGTTGTTGTTGTTGTTGTTGTTGTATTTGTTGTTGTTGTTGTTGTTGTTGTTGCTTATTTGACGTTGTTGTTATCGTTTCTATTTATTTGACGTTGTTCTTGTTGTTGTTTATTTGACGTTGTTGTTGTTGTTTATTTGACGTTGTTGTTGTTGTTGTTTATTTGACGTTGTTGTCGTTGTTGTTGTTTATTTGACGTTGTTGTTGTTGTTGTATTTGTTGTTGTTGTTATTGTTGTTGCTTATTTGACGTTGTTGTTATTGTTGTTGTTTATTTGACGTTGTTGTTGTTGTTATTCATTTGACGTTGTTGTTGTTGTTGTTGTTTATTTGACGTTGTTATTGTTGTTGTTGTTTATTTGACGTTGTTGGTGTTGTTGGTGTTTATTTGACCTTGTTGTTGTCGTTGTTTTTGTTGTTTATTTGTCGTTGTTGTCGTTATTTATTTGACGTTGTTGTTGTTGTTTATTTGACATTGTTGTTGTTGACGTTGTTGTTGTTGTTGTTTATTTAACGTTGTTGTTGTTGTTTATTTGACGTTGTTGTTTTTGATGATGTTGTTGTTGATGTTGTTGTTGTTGTTTATTTGATGTTGTTGTTGTTGTTGACATAGTTGTTGTTGTTTATTTGACGTTGTTGTTGTTGTTGACGTTGTTTTTTATTTGACGTTGTTGTTGTTCTTTATTTGACGTTGTTGTTGTTGTTGACGTTGTTGTTGTTGTTGTTTATAGGACGTTGTTGTTGTTGTGGTTTATTTGACATTGTTGTTGTTGTTGACGGTGTTGTTGTTATTGTTTATTTGACATTGTTTTTGTTATTTGACGTTGTTGTTGTTGTTGTTGCTTATTTGACGTTGTTGTTATTGTTTCTATTTATTTGACGTTGTTGTTGTTGTTGTTGTTTATTTGACGTTGTTGTTGTTGTTTATTTGACGTTGTTGTCGTTGTTGTTGTTTATTTGACGTTGTTGTTGTTGTTGTTTTTTTTTGTTTGTTATTGTTGTTGTTTATTTGACGTTGTTGTTGTTGTTATTGTTCATTTGACGTTGTTGTTGTTGTTGTTTATTTGATATTGTTTTAGTTGTTGTTGTTTATTTGACGTGGTTGTTGTTTTTTATTTGACGTTGTTGTTGTAGACATTGTTGTTGTTGTTGTTTATTTGACGTTGTTGTTGTTGTTTATTTGACGTAGTTGTTGTTGTTGATGTTGTTTATTTGACGTTGTTGTTGTTGTTTATTTGACGTAGTTGTTGTTATTGATGTTGTTGTTGTTGTTTATTTGACGTTTTTGTTGTTGTTGTTGATGTTGTTGTTGTTTTTTATTTGACGTTGTTGTTGTTGTTGTTTATTTGACGTTGTTGTTGTTGTTATTGTTGTTGTTGTTGTTTATTTGACGTTGTTGTTGTTTATTTGACGTTGTTGTTGTTGTTCATTGGATGTTGTTGTTGTTGTTGTTGTTTATTTGACGTTTTTGTTGTTGTTGATGTTGTTGTTGTTGTTTTTTATTTGACGTTGTTGTTGTTGTTGTTTATTTGACGTTGTTGTTGTTGTTATTGTTGTTGTTGTTGTTGTTTATTTGACGTTGTTGTTGTTGTTGTTTATTTGACGTTGTTGTTGTTGTAGTTTATTTGACATTGTTGTTGTTGTTATTTATTTGACGTTGTTGTTGTTGTTATTGTTTATTTGACGTTGTTGTTGTTGTTGTTGTTGTTTATTTGACGTTGTTATTGTTGTTTATTTGACATTGTTTTTGTTATTTGACGTTGTTGTTGTTGTTGTTGTATTTGTTGTTGTTGTTGTTGCTTATTTGTCGTTGTTGTTATTGTTGCTATTTATTTGACGTTGTTGTTGTTGTTGTTGTTTATTTGACGTTGTTGTTGTTGTTTATTTGACGTTGTTGTTGTTGTTTATTTGACGTTGTTGTTGTTGTTGTTTATTTAACATTGTTGTTGTTGTATTTGTTGTTGTTGTTATTGTTGTTGCTTATTTAACGTTGTTGTTATTGTTGTTGTTTATTTGACGTTGTTGTTGTTATTCATTTGACGTTGTTGTTGTTGTTGTTGTTTATTTGACGTTGCTGTTGTTGTTGTTTATTTGACGTTGTTGTTGTTGTTGTTTATTTGACGTTGTTGTTGTCGTGGTTTTTGTTGTTTATTTGACGTTGTTGTTGTTGTAGTTGTTTATTTGACGTTGTTGTTGTTGTTGTTGTTGACATAGTTGTCGTTGTTTATTTGACGTTGTTGTTGTTGTTGACGTTGTTGTTGTTGTTGTTTATTTGATGTTGTTGTTATTGTTGACATAGTTGTTGTTGTTTATTTGACGTTGTTGTTGTTGTTGACGTTGTTAGTTATTTTACGTTGTTGTTGTTGTTTATTTGACGTTGTTGTTGTTGTTGTTGTTGTTGACGTTGTTGTTGGTGGTGTTGTTTATTGGACGTTGTTGTTGTTGTTGTTTATTTGACATTGTTGTTGTTGTTGACGGTGTTGTTGTTGTTTATTTGACATTGTTTTTGTTATTTGACGTTGTTGTTGTTGTTGTTGTTGTATTTGTTGTTACTGTTGTTGTTGTTGCTTATTTGACGTTGTTGTTATCGTTTCTATTTATTTGACGTTGTTCTTGTTGTTGTTTATTTGACGTTGTTGTTGTTGTTTATTTGACGTTGTTGTTGTTGTTTATTTGACGTTGTTGTCGTTGTTGTTGTTTATTTGACGTTGTTGTTGTTGTTGTATTTGTTGTTGTTATTATTGTTGTTGCTTATTTGACGTTGTTGTTGTTTATTTGACGTTGTTGTTGTTGTTGTTGTTTATTTGATGTTGTTTTAGTTATTGTTGTTTATTTGACGTTGTTGTTGTTTTTTATTTGACGTTGTTTTTGTTGACATTGTTGTTGTTGTTGTTTATTTGACGTTGTTGTTGTTGTTTATTTGACGTTGTTGTTGTTTTTTATTCGACGTTGTTTTTGTTGACATTGTTGTTGTTGTTTATTTGACGTTGTTGTTGTTGTTTATTTGACGTAGTAGTTGTTGTTGTTGTTGTTTATTTGATGTTGTTGTTGTTGTTTATTTGACGTAGTTGGTGTTATTGACGTTGTTGTTGTTGTTGTTTATTTGACGTTTTTGTTGTTGATGATGTTGTTGTTGTTGTTTTTTATTTGACGTTGTTGTTGTTGTTTATTTGACGTTGTTGTTGTTATTGTTGTTGTTGTTGTTTATTTGACGTTGTTGTTGACATTGTTGTTTATTTGACGTTGTTGTTGTTTATTTGACGTTGTTGTTGTTGACGTTGTTGTTGTTGTTTATTGGACGTTGTTTTTGTTGTTGTTGTTGTGACGTTGTTATTGTTGTTTATTTGACGTTGTTTTTGTTATTTGACGTTGTTGTTGTGGTTGTTGTATTTGTTGTTGTTGTTGTTGTTGCTTATTTGACATTGTTGTTATTGTTGCTATTTATTTGACGTTATTGTTGTTGTTGTTGTTTATTTGACGTTGTTGTTGTTGTTTATTTGACGTTGTTATTGTTGTTGTTTATTTGACGTTGTTGTTGTTGTATTTGTTGTTGTTGTTATTGTTGTTGCTTATTTGACGTTGTTGTTATTGTTGTTGTTTATTTGACGTTGTTTTTGTTATTTGACGCTGTTGTTGTTGTTGTATTTGTTGTTGTTGTTGTTGTTGTTGCTTATTTGACGTTGTTGTTATCGTTGCTATTTATTTGACGTTGTTGTTGTTGTTGTTTATTTGACGTTGTTGTTGTTGTTGTTTATTTGACGTTGTTGTCGTTGTTGTTGTTTATTTGACGTTGTTGTTGTTGTTGTATTTGTTGTTGTTGTTATTGTTGTTGCTTATTTGACGTTGTTGTTGTTGTTGTTTATTTGACGTTGTTGTTGTTGTTGTTTATTTGATGTTGTTTTAGTTGTTGTTTATTTGACGTTGTTGTTGTTTTTTATTTGACGTTGTTGTTGTTGACATTGTTGTTGTTGTTTTTGTTTATTTGAAGTTGTTGTTTTTTATTTGACGTAGTTGTTGTTATTGACGTTGTTGTTGTTGTTTATTTGACGTTTTTGTTGTTGTTGATGTTGTTGTTGTTGTTATTGTTTTTTATTTGACGTTGTTGTTGTTGTTTATTTGACGTTGTTGTTGTTGTTGTTATTGTTGTTGTTGTTGTTATTGTTGTTTATTTGACGTTGTTGTTGTTGTTGTTGTTGTTGTTTATTTGACGTTGTTGTTGTTGTTTATTTGACGTTGTTGTTGTTGTTGTTTATTTGACGTTGTTGTTGTTGTTATTTATTTGACATTGTTGTTGTTGTTGTTATTGTTTATTTGACGTTGTTGTTTTTGTTGTTGTTTATTTGACATTGTTATTGTTGTTTATTTGACGTTGTTTTTGTTATTTGACGTTGTTGTTGTTGTTGTTGTTGTATTTGTTGTTGTTGTTGTTGTTGCTTATTTGACGTTGTTGTTATTGTTGCTATTTATTTGACGTTGTTGTTATTGTTGTTTATTTGACGTTATTGTTGTTTTTGTTGTTTATTTGACGTTGTTGTTGTTGTTGTTGTTTATTTAACGTTGTTGTTGTTGTATTTGTTGTTGTTGTTATTGTTGTTGCTTATTTGACGTTGTTGTTATTGTTGTTGTTTATTTGACGTTGTTGTTGTTGTTATTCATTTGACGTTGTTGTTGTTGTTTATTTGACGTTGTTATTGTTGTTGTTGTTTTTTTGACGTTGTTGGTGTTGTTGTTGTTTATTTGAAGTTGTTGTTGTCGTTGTTTTTGTTGTTTATTTGTCGTTGTTGTTGTTATTTATTTGACGTTGTTGTTGTTGTTTATTTGACATTGTTGTTGTTGACGTTGTTGTTGTTGTTGTTTATTTAACGTTGTTGTTGTTGTTTATTTGACGTTGTTGTTGTTGTTGTTGATGTTGTTGTTGTTGTTGTTTATTTGATGTTGTTGTTGTTGTTGAAATAGTTGTTGTTGTTTATTTGACGTTGTTGTTGTTGTTGACGTTGTTTTTTATTTGACGTTGTTGTTGTTGTTTATTTGACGTTGTTGTTGTTGTTGACGTTGTTGTTGTTGTTGTTGTTTATTGGACGTTGTTGTTGTTGTGGTTTATTTGACATTGTTGTTGTTGTTGACGGTGTTGTCGTTGTTATTGTTTATTTGACATTGTTTTTGTTATTTGACGTTGTTGTTGTTGTTGTTGCTTATTTGACGTTGTTGTTATTGTTTCTATTTATTTGACGTTGTTGTTGTTGTTGTTTATTTGACGTTGTTGTTGTTGTTTATTTGACGTTGTTGTCGTTGTTGTTGTTTATTTGAAGTTGTTGTTGTTGTTGTTTTTTTTTTTTGTTATTGTTGTTGCTTATTTGACGTTGTTGTTGTTGTTCATTTGACGTTGTTGTTGTTGTTGTTGTTGTTTATTTGATATTGTTTTAGTTGTTGTTGTTTATTTGACGTTGTTGTTGTTGTTTATTTGACGTAGTTGTTGTTATTGATGTTGTTGTTGTTTATTTGACGTTTTTGTTGTTGTTGTTGATGTTGTTGATGTTTTTTATTTGACGTTGTTGTTGTTGTTTATTTGACGTTGTTGTTGTTATTGTTGTTGTTGTTGTTTATTTGACGTTGTTGTTGTTTATTTGACGTTGTTGTTGTTGTTCATTGGACGTTGTTGTTGTTGTTGTTATTTATTTGACGTTTTTGTTGTTGTTGATGTTGTTGTTGTTGTTTTATATTTGACGTTGTTGTTGTTGTTGTTTATTTGACGTTGTTGTTGTTGTTGTTGTTATTGTTGTTGTTGTTGTTGTTTATTTGTTGTTGTTGTTGTTTATTTGACATTGTTGTTGTTGTTATTTATTTGACGTTGTTGTTGTTATTGTTTATTTGACGTTGTTGTTGTTGTTGTTTATTTGACGTTGTTATTGTTGTTTATTTGACATTGTTTTTGTTATTTGACGTTGTTGTTGTTGTTGTTGTATTTGTTGTTGTTGTTGTTGTTTATTTGACGTTGTTGTTGTTATTGTTGTTGTTGTTGTTTATTTGACGTTGTTGTTGACATTGTTGTTTATTTGACGTTGTTGTTGTTTATTTGACGTTGTTGTTGTTGACGTTGTTGTTGTTGTTTATTGGACGTTGTTTTTGTTGTTGTTGTTGTGACGTTGTTATTGTTGTTTATTTGACGTTGTTTTTGTTATTTGACGTTGTTGTTGTGGTTGTTGTATTTGTTGTTGTTGTTGTTGTTGCTTATTTGACATTGTTGTTATTGTTGCTATTTATTTGACGTTATTGTTGTTGTTGTTGTTTATTTGACGTTGTTGTTGTTGTTTATTTGACGTTGTTATTGTTGTTGTTTATTTGACGTTGTTGTTGTTGTATTTGTTGTTGTTGTTATTGTTGTTGCTTATTTGACGTTGTTGTTATTGTTGTTGTTTATTTGACGTTGTTTTTGTTATTTGACGCTGTTGTTGTTGTTGTTGTATTTGTTGTTGTTGTTGTTGTTGTTGCTTATTTGACGTTGTTGTTATCGTTGCTATTTATTTGACGTTGTTGTTGTTGTTGTTTATTTGACGTTGTTGTTGTTGTTTATTTGACGTTGTTGTCGTTGTTGTTGTTTATTTGACGTTGTTGTTGTTGTTGTATTTGTTATTGTTGTTATTGTTGTTGCTTATTTGACGTTGTTGTTGTTGTTGTTTATTTGACGTTGTTGTTGTTGTTGTTTATTTGATGTTGTTTTAGTTGTTGTTTATTTGACGTTGTTGTTTTTTATTTGACGTTGTTGTTGTTGACATTGTTGTTGTTGTTGTTGTTTATTTGAAGTTGTTGTTTTTTATTTGACGTAGTTGTTGTTATTGACGTTACGTTGTTGTTGTTGTTTATTTGACGTTTTTGTTGTTGTTGATGTTGTTGTTGTTGTTATTGTTTTTTATTTGACGTTGTTGTTGTTGTTTATTTGACGTTGTTGTTGTTGTTGTTATTGTTGTTGTTGTTGTTATTGTTGTTTATTTGACGTTGTTGTTGTTGTTGTTGTTGTTTATTTGACGTTGTTGTTGTTGTTTATTTGACGTTGTTGTTGTTGTTGTTTATTTGACGTTGTTGTTGTTGTTATTTATTTGACATTGTTGTTGTTGTTGTTATTGTTTATTTGACGTTGTTGTTTTTGTTGTTGTTTATTTGACATTGTTATTGTTGTTTATTTGACGTTGTTTTTGTTATTTGACGTTGTTGTTGTTGTTGTTGTTGTTGTATTTGTTGTTGTTGTTGTTGCTTATTTGACGTTGTTGTTATTGTTGCTATTTATTTGACGTTGTTGTTATTGTTGTTTATTTGACGTTATTGTTGTTTTTGTTGTTTATTTGACGTTGTTGTTGTTGTTGTTGTTTATTTAACGTTGTTGTTGTTGTATTTGTTGTTGTTGTTATTGTTGTTGCTTATTTGACGTTGTTGTTATTGTTGTTGTTTATTTGACGTTGTTGTTGTTGTTATTCATTTGACGTTGTTGTTGTTGTTTATTTGACGTTGTTATTGTTGTTGTTGTTTTTTTGACGTTGTTGGTGTTGTTGTTGTTTATTTGACGTTGTTGTTGTCGTTGTTTTTGTTGTTTATTTGTCGTTGTTGTTGTTATTTATTTGACGTTGTTGTTGTTGTTTATTTGACATTGTTGTTGTTGACGTTGTTGTTGTTGTTGTTTATTTAACGTTGTTGTTGTTGTTTATTTGACGTTGTTGTTGTTGTTGTTGATGTTGTTGTTGTTGTTGTTTATTTGATGTTGTTGTTGTTGTTGAAATAGTTGTTGTTGTTTATTTGACGTTGTTGTTGTTGTTGACGTTGTTTTTTATTTGACGTTGTTGTTGTTGTTTATTTGACGTTGTTGTTGTTGTTGACGTTGTTGTTGTTGTTGTTGTTTATTGGACGTTGTTGTTGTTGTGGTTTATTTGACATTGTTGTTGTTGTTGACGGTGTTGTCGTTGTTATTGTTTATTTGACATTGTTTTTGTTATTTGACGTTGTTGTTGTTGTTGTTGCTTATTTGACGTTGTTGTTATTGTTTCTATTTATTTGACGTTGTTGTTGTTGTTGTTTATTTGACGTTGTTGTTGTTGTTTATTTGACGTTGTTGTCGTTGTTGTTGTTTATTTGAAGTTGTTGTTGTTGTTGTTTTTTTTTTTTGTTATTGTTGTTGCTTATTTGACGTTGTTGTTGTTGTTCATTTGACGTTGTTGTTGTTGTTGTTGTTTATTTGATATTGTTTTAGTTGTTGTTGTTTATTTGACGTTGTTGTTGTTGTTTATTTGACGTAGTTGTTGTTATTGATGTTGTTGTTGTTTATTTGACGTTTTTGTTGTTGTTGTTGATGTTGTTGATGTTTTTTATTTGACGTTGTTGTTGTTGTTTATTTGACGTTGTTGTTGTTATTGTTGTTGTTGTTGTTTATTTGACGTTGTTGTTGTTTATTTGACGTTGTTGTTGTTGTTCATTGGACGTTGTTGTTGTTGTTGTTATTTATTTGACGTTTTTGTTGTTGTTGATGTTGTTGTTGTTGTTTTATATTTGACGTTGTTGTTGTTGTTGTTTATTTGACGTTGTTGTTGTTGTTGTTATTGTTGTTGTTGTTGTTGTTTATTTGTTGTTGTTGTTGTTTATTTGACATTGTTGTTGTTGTTATTTATTTGACGTTGTTGTTGTTATTGTTTATTTGACGTTGTTGTTGTTGTTGTTTATTTGACGTTGTTATTGTTGTTTATTTGACATTGTTTTTGTTATTTGACGTTGTTGTTGTTGTTGTTGTATTTGTTGTTGTTGTTGTTGCTTATTTGACGTTGTTGTTATTGTTGCTATTTATTTGACGTTGTTGTTGTTGTTGTTTATTTGACGTTGTTGTTGTTGTTTATTTGACGTTGTTGTTGTTGTTGTTGTTTATTTAACGTTTTTGTTGTTGTATTTGTTGTTGTTGTTATTGTTGTTGCTTATTTAACGTTGTTGTTATTGTTGTTGTTTATTTGACGTTGTTGTTGTTGTTATTCATTTGACGTTGTTGTTGTTGTTGTTTATTTGACGTTGCTGTTGTTGTTGTTTATTTGACGTTGTTGTTGTTGTTGTTTATTTAACGTTGTTGTTGTCGTTGTTTTTGTTGTTTATTTGACGTTGTTGTTGTTGATGTTTATTTGACGTTGTTGTTTTTGTTGACGTTGTTGTTGTTGTTGTTTATTTGATGTTGTTGTTGTTGTTGACATAGTTGTTGTTGTTTATTTGACGTTGTTGTTGTTGTTGACGTTGTTGTTGTTGTTGTTTATTTGATGTTGTTGTTGTTGTTGACGGTGTTGTTATTGTTGTTTATTTGACGTTGTTGTTGTTGTTGACGTTGTTGTTTATTTGACGTTGTTGTTGTTGTTTATTTGACGTTGTTGTTGTTGTTGACGTTGTTGTTGGTGGTGTTGTTTATTGGACGTTGTTGTTGTTGTTGTTTATTTGACATTGTTGTTGTTGTTGACGGTGTTGTTGTTGTTGTTGTTTATTTGACATTGTTTTTGTTATTTGACGTTGTTATTGTTGTTGTTGTTGTATTTGTTGTTGTTGTTGTTGTTGTTGTTGCTTATTTGACGTTGTTGTTATCGTTTCTATTTATTTGACGTTGTTCTTGTTGTTGTTTATTTGACGTTGTTGTTGTTGTTTATTTGACGTTGTTGTTGTTGTTTATTTGACGTTGTTGTCGTTGTTTATTTGACGTTGTTGTTTATTTGACGTTGTTGTTGTTGTTATTGTTTATTTGACGTTGTTGTTGTTGTTGTTGTTGTTGTTTATTTGACGTTGTTATTGTTGTTTATTTGACATTGTTTTTGTTATTTGACGTTGTTGTTGTTGTTGTTGTATTTGTTGTTGTTGTTGTTGCTTATTTGACGTTGTTGTTATTGTTGCTATTTATTTGACGTTGTTGTTGTTGTTGTTGTTTATTTGACGTTGTTGTTGTTGTTTATTTGACGTTGTTGTTGTTGTTTATTTGACGTTGTTGTTGTTGTTGTTTATTTAACATTGTTGTTGTTGTATTTGTTGTTGTTGTTATTGTTGTTGCTTATTTAACGTTGTTGTTATTGTTGTTGTTTATTTGACGTTGTTGTTGTTATTCATTTAACGTTGTTGTTGTTGTTGTTGTTTATTTGACGTTGCTATTGTTGTTGTTTATTTGACGTTGTTGTTGTTGTTGTTTATTTGACGTTGTTGTTGTCGTGGTTTTTGTTGTTTATTTGACGTTGTTGTTGTTGTAGTTGTTTATTTGACGTTGTTGTTGTTGTTGTTGTTGACATAGTTGTCGTTGTTTATTTGACGTTGTTGTTGTTGTTGACGTTGTTGTTGTTGTTGTTGTTTATTTGATGTTGTTGTTATTGTTGACATAGTTGTTGTTGTTTATTTGACGTTGTTGTTGTTGTTGACGTTGTTAGTTATTTTACGTTGTTGTTGTTGTTTATTTGACGTTGTTGTTGTTGTTGTTGTTGACGTTGTTGTTGGTGGTGTTGTTTATTGGACGTTGTTGTTGTTGTTGTTTATTTGACATTGTTGTTGTTGTTGACGGTGTTGTTGTTGTTGTTGTTTATTTGACATTGTTTTTGTTATTTGACGTTGTTGTTGTTGTTGTTGTATTTGTTGTTATTGTTGTTGTTGTTGCTTATTTGACGTTGTTGTTATCGTTTCTATTTATTTGACGTTGTTCTTGTTGTTGTTTATTTGACGTTGTTGTTGTTGTTTATTTGACGTTGTTGTTGTTGTTTATTTGACGTTGTTGTCGTTGTTGTTGTTTATTTGACGTTGTTGTTGTTGTTGTATTTGTTGTTGTTGTTATTGTTGTTGCTTATTTGACGTTGTTGTTGTTTATTTGACGTTGTTGTTGTTGTTGTTGTTTATTTGATGTTGTTTTAGTTATTGTTGTTTATTTGACGTTGTTGTTGTTTTTTATTTGACGTTGTTTTTGTTGACATTGTTGTTGTTGTTGTTGTTTATTTGACGTTGTTGTTGTTGTTTATTTGACGTTGTTGTTGTTTTTTATTCGACGTTGTTTTTGTTGACATTGTTGTTGTTGTTTATTTGACGTTGTTGTTGTTGTTTATTTGACGTAGTAGTTGTTGTTGTTGTTGTTTATTTGATGTTGTTGTTGTTGTTTATTTGACGTAGTTGGTGTTATTGACGTTGTTGTTGTTGTTGTTTATTTGACGTTTTTGTTGTTGATGATGTTGTTGTTGTTGTTTTTTATTTGACGTTGTTGTTGTTGTTTATTTGACGTTGTTGTTGTTATTGTTGTTGTTGTTGTTTATTTGACGTTGTTGTTGACATTGTTGTTTATTTGACGTTGTTGTTGTTTATTTGACGTTGTTGTTGTTGACGTTGTTGTTGTTGTTTATTGGACGTTGTTTTTGTTGTTGTTGTTGTGACGTTGTTATTGTTGTTTATTTGACGTTGTTTTTGTTATTTGACGTTGTTGTTGTTGTTGTATTTGTTGTTGTTGTTGTTGTTGCTTATTTGACATTGTTGTTATTGTTGCTATTTATTTGACGTTATTGTTGTTGTTGTTGTTTATTTGACGTTGTTGTTGTTGTTTATTTGACGTTGTTATTGTTGTTGTTTATTTGACGTTGTTGTTGTTGTATTTGTTGTTGTTGTTGTTATTGTTGTTGCTTATTTGACGTTGTTGTTATTGTTGTTGTTTTTGTTATTTGACGCTGTTGTTGTTGTTGTATTTGTTGTTGTTGTTGTTGTTGTTGCTTATTTGACGTTGTTGTTATCGTTGCTATTTATTTGACGTTGTTGTTGTTGTTGTTGTTTATTTGACGTTGTTGTTGTTGTTTATTTGACGTTGTTGTCGTTGTTGTTGTTTATTTGACGTTGTTGTTGTTGTTGTTGTATTTGTTGTTGTTGTTATTGTTGTTGCTTATTTGACGTTGTTGTTGTTGTTGTTTATTTGACGTTGTTGTTGTTGTTGTTTATTTGATGTTGTTTTAGTTGTTGTTTATTTGACGTTGTTGTTGTTTTTTATTTGACGTTGTTGTTGTTGACATTGTTGTTGTTGTTGTTGTTTATTTGAAGTTGTTGTTTTTTATTTGACGTAGTTGTTGTTATTGACGTTGTTGTTGTTGTTTATTTGACGTTTTTGTTGTTGTTGATGTTGTTGTTGTTGTTATTGTTTTTTATTTGACGTTGTTGTTGTTGTTTATTTGACGTTGTTGTTGTTGTTGTTGTTATTGTTGTTGTTGTTGTTATTGTTGTTTATTTGACGTTGTTGTTGTTGTTGTTGTTTATTTAAAGTTGTTGTTGTTGTTTATTTGACGTTGTTGTTGTTGTTTATTTGACGTTGTTGTTGTTGTTATTTATTTGACATTGTTGTTGTTGTTGTTATTGTTTATTTGACGTTGTTGTTTTTGTTGTTGTTTATTTGACATTGTTATTGTTGTTTATTTGACGTTGTTTTTGTTATTTGACGTTGTTGTTGTTGTTGTTGTTGTTGTTGTATTTGTTGTTGTTGCTTATTTGACGTTGTTGTTATTGTTGTTATTTACTTGACGTTGTTGTTGTTGTTGTTGTTGTTGTTTATTTGACGTTATTGTTGTTGTTGTTGTTTATTTGACGTTGTTGTTGTTGTTGTTTATTTAACGTTGTTGTTGTTGTATTTGTTGTTGTTCTTATTGTTGTTGCTTATTTGACGTTGTTGTTATTGTTGTTGTTTATTTGACGTTGTTGTTGTTGTTATTCATTTGACGTTGTTGTTGTTGTTGTTGTTTATTTGACGTTGTTATTGTTGTTGTTGTTTATTTGACGTTGTTGGTGTTGTTGGTGTTTATTTGACCTTGTTGTTGTCGTTGTTTTTGTTGTTTATTTGTCGTTGTTGTCGTTATTTATTTGACGTTGTTGTTGTTGTTTATTTGACATTGTTGTTGTTGACGTTGTTGTTGTTGTTGTTTATTTAACGTTGTTGTTGTTGTTTATTTGACGTTGTTGTTTTTGATGATGTTGTTGTTGATGTTGTTGTTGTTGTTTATTTGATGTTGTTGTTGTTGTTGACATAGTTGTTGTTGTTTATTTGACGTTGTTGTTGTTGTTGACGTTGTTTTTTATTTGACGTTGTTGTTGTTCTTTATTTGACGTTGTTGTTGTTGTTGACGTTGTTGTTGTTGTTGTTTATTGGACGTTGTTGTTGTTGTGGTTTATTTGACATTGTTGTTGTTGTTGACGGTGTTGTTGTTATTGTTTATTTGACATTGTTTTTGTTATTTGACGTTGTTGTTGTTGTTGTTGCTTATTTGACGTTGTTGTTATTGTTTCTATTTATTTGACGTTGTTGTTGTTGTTGTTGTTTATTTGACGTTGTTGTTGTTGTTTATTTGACGTTGTTGTCGTTGTTGTTGTTTATTTGACGTTGTTGTTGTTGTTGTTTTTTTTTGTTTGTTATTGTTGTTGTTTATTTGACGTTGTTGTTGTTGTTGTTGTTATTGTTCATTTGACGTTGTTGTTGTTGTTGTTTATTTGATATTGTTTTAGTTGTTGTTGTTTATTTGACGTGGTTGTTGTTTTTTATTTGACGTTGTTGTTGTAGACATTGTTGTTGTTGTTGTTTATTTGACGTTGTTGTTGTTGTTTATTTGACGTAGTTGTTGTTGTTGATGTTGTTTATTTGACGTTGTTGTTGTTGTTTATTTGACGTAGTTGTTGTTATTGATGTTGTTGTTGTTGTTTATTTGACGTTTTTGTTGTTGTTGTTGATGTTGTTGTTGTTTTTTATTTGACGTTGTTGTTGTTGTTGTTTATTTGACGTTGTTGTTGTTGTTATTGTTGTTGTTGTTGTTTATTTGACGTTGTTGTTGTTTATTTGACGTTGTTGTTGTTGTTCATTGGATGTTGTTGTTGTTGTTGTTGTTGTTGTTTATTTGACGTTTTTGTTGTTGTTGATGTTGTTGTTGTTGTTTTTTATTTGACGTTGTTGTTGTTGTTGTTTATTTGACGTTGTTGTTATTGTTATTGTTGTTGTTGTTGTTGTTTATTTGACGTTGTTGTTGTTGTTGTTTATTTGACGTTGTTGTTGTTGTAGTTTATTTGACATTGTTGTTGTTGTTATTTATTTGACGTTGTTGTTGTTGTTATTGTTTATTTGACGTTGTTGTTGTTGTTGTTGTTTATTTGACGTTGTTATTGTTGTTTATTTGACATTGTTTTTGTTATTTGACGTTGTTGTTGTTGTTGTTGTATTTGTTGTTGTTGTTGTTGCTTATTTGACGTTGTTGTTATTGTTGCTATTTATTTGACGTTGTTGTTGTTGTTGTTGTTTATTTGACGTTGTTGTTGTTGTTTATTTGACGTTGTTGTTGTTGTTTATTTGACGTTGTTGTTGTTGTTGTTTATTTAACATTGTTGTTGTTGTATTTGTTGTTGTTGTTATTGTTGTTGCTTATTTAACGTTGTTGTTATTGTTGTTGTTTATTTGACGTTGTTGTTGTTATTCATTTGACGTTGTTGTTGTTGTTGTTGTTTATTTGACGTTGCTGTTGTTGTTGTTTATTTGACGTTGTTGTTGTTGTTGTTTATTTGACGTTGTTGTTGTCGTGGTTTTTGTTGTTTATTTGACGTTGTTGTTGTTGTAGTTGTTTATTTGACGTTGTTGTTGTTGTTGTTGTTGACATAGTTGTCGTTGTTTATTTGACGTTGTTGTTGTTGTTGACGTTGTTGTTGTTGTTGTTGTTTATTTGATGTTGTTGTTATTGTTGACATAGTTGTTGTTGTTTATTTGACGTTGTTGTTGTTGACGTTGTTAGTTATTTTACGTTGTTGTTGTTGTTTATTTGACGTTGTTGTTGTTGTTGTTGTTGTTGACGTTGTTGTTGGTGGTGTTGTTTATTGGACGTTGTTGTTGTTGTTGTTTATTTGACATTGTTGTTGTTGTTGTTGTTGACGGTGTTGTTGTTGTTTATTTGACATTGTTTTTGTTATTTGACGTTGTTGTTGTTGTTGTTGTTGTTGTTGTATTTGTTGTTGTTGTTGTTGTTGTTGCTTATTTGACGTTGTTGTTATCGTTTCTATTTATTTGACGTTGTTCTTGTTGTTGTTTATTTGACGTTGTTGTTGTTGTTTATTTGACGTTGTTGTTGTTGTTTATTTGACGTTGTTGTCGTTGTTGTTGTTTATTTGACGTTGTTGTTGTTGTTGTATTTGTTGTTGTTGTTATTGTTGTTGCTTATTTGACGTTGTTGTTGTTTATTTGACGTTGTTGTTGTTGTTGTTTATTTGATGTTGTTTTAGTTATTGTTGTTTATTTGACGTTGTTGTTGTTTTTTATTTGACGTTGTTTTTGTTGACATTGTTGTTGTTGTTGTTTATTTGATGTTGTTGTTGTTGTTTATTTGACGTTGTTGTTGTTTTTTATTCGACGTTGTTTTTGTTGACATTGTTGTTGTTGTTTATTTGACGTTGTTGTTGTTGTTTATTTGACGTAGTAGTTGTTGTTGTTGTTGTTTATTTGATGTTGTTGTTGTTGTTGTTTATTTGACGTAGTTGGTGTTATTGACGTTGTTGTTGTTGTTGTTTATTTGACGTTTTTGTTGTTGATGATGTTGTTGTTGTTGTTTTTTATTTGACGTTGTTGTTGTTGTTTATTTGACGTTGTTGTTGTTATTGTTGTTGTTGTTGTTTATTTGACGTTGTTGTTGACATTGTTGTTTATTTGACGTTGTTGTTGTTTATTTGACGTTGTTGTTGTTGACGTTGTTGTTGTTGTTTATTGGACGTTGTTTTTGTTGTTGTTGTTGTGACGTTGTTATTGTTGTTTATTTGACGTTGTTTTTGTTATTTGACGTTGTTGTTGTGGTTGTTGTATTTGTTGTTGTTGTTGTTGTTGCTTATTTGACATTGTTGTTATTGTTGCTATTTATTTGACGTTATTGTTGTTGTTGTTGTTTATTTGACGTTGTTGTTGTTGTTTATTTGACGTTGTTATTGTTGTTGTTTATTTGACGTTGTTGTTGTTGTATTTGTTGTTGTTGTTATTGTTGTTGCTTATTTGACGTTGTTGTTATTGTTGTTGTTTATTTGACGTTGTTTTTGTTATTTGACGCTGTTGTTGTTGTTGTATTTGTTGTTGTTGTTGTTGTTGCTTATTTGACGTTGTTGTTATCGTTGCTATTTATTTGACGTTGTTGTTGTTGTTGTTTATTTGACGTTGTTGTTGTTGTTTATTTGACGTTGTTGTCGTTGTTGTTGTTTATTTGACGTTGTTGTTGTTGTATTTGTTGTTGTTGTTATTGTTGTTGCTTATTTGACGTTGTTGTTGTTGTTTATTTGACGTTGTTGTTGTTGTTTATTTGATGTTGTTTTAGTTGTTGTTTATTTGACGTTGTTGTTGTTTTTTATTTGACGTTGTTGTTGTTGACATTGTTGTTGTTGTTGTTGTTTATTTGAAGTTGTTGTTTTTTATTTGACGTAGTTGTTGTTATTGACGTTGTTGTTGTTGTTTATTTCACGTTTTTGTTGTTGTTGATGTTGTTGTTGTTGTTATTGTTTTTTATTTGACGTTGTCGTTGTTGTTTATTTGACGTTGTTGTTGTTGTTGTTATTGTTGTTGTTGTTATTGTTGTTTATTTGACGTTGTTGTTGTTGTTGTTGTTGTTTATTTGACGTTGTTGTTGTTGTTTATTTGACGTTGTTGTTGTTGTTGTTTATTTGACGTTGTTGTTGTTGTTATTTATTTGACATTGTTGTTGTTGTTGTTATTGTTTATTTGACGTTGTTGTTTTTGTTGTTGTTTATTTGACATTGTTATTGTTGTTTATTTGACGTTGTTTTTGTTATTTGACGTTGTTGTTGTTGTTGTTGTATTTGTTGTTGTTGTTGTTGCTTATTTGACGTTGTTGTTATTGTTGCTATTTATTTGACGTTGTTGTTAATGTTGTTTATTTGACGTTATTGTTGTTTTTGTTGTTTATTTGACGTTGTTGTTGTTGTTGTTGTTTATTTAACGTTGTTGTTGTTGTATTTGTTGTTGTTGTTATTGTTGTTGCTTATTTGACGTTGTTGTTATTGTTGTTGTTTATTTGACGTTGTTGTTGTTGTTATTCATTTGACGTTGTTGTTGTTGTTTATTTGACGTTGTTATTGTTGTTGTTGTTTTTTTGACGTTGTTGGTGTTGTTGTTGTTTATTTGACGTTGTTGTTGTCGTTGTTTTTGTTGTTTATTTGTCGTTGTTGTTGTTATTTATTTGACGTTGTTGTTGTTGTTTATTTGACATTGTTGTTGTTGACGTTGTTGTTGTTGTTGTTTATTTAACGTTGTTGTTGTTGTTTATTTGACGTTGTTGTTGTTGTTGTTGATGTTGTTGTTGTTGTTGTTTATTTGATGTTGTTGTTGTTGTTGACATAGTTGTTGTTGTTTATTTGACGTTGTTGTTGTTGTTGACGTTGTTTTTTATTTGACGTTGTTGTTGTTGTTTATTTAACGTTGTTGTTGTTGTTGACGTTGTTGTTGTTGTTGTTGTTTATTGGACGTTGTTGTTGTTGTGGTTTATTTGACATTGTTGTTGTTGTTGACGGTGTTGTTGTTGTTATTGTTTATTTGACATTGTTTTTGTTATTTGACGTTGTTGTTGTTGTTGTTGCTTATTTGACGTTGTTGTTATTGTTTCTATTTATTTGACGTTGTTGTTGTTGTTGTTTATTTGACGTTGTTGTTGTTGTTTATTTGACGTTGTTGTCGTTGTTGTTGTTTATTTGAAGTTGTTGTTGTTGTTGTTGTTTTTTTTTTGTTATTGTTGTTGCTTATTTGACGTTGTTGTTGTTGTTCATTTGACGTTGTTGTTGTTGTTGTTGTTTATTTGACGTTGTTGTTGTTGTTTATTTGACGTTGTTGTTGTTGTTTATTTGACGTAGTTGTTGTTATTGATGTTGTTGTTGTTTATTTGACGTTTTTGTTGTTGTTGTTGATGTTGTTGATGTTTTTTATTTGACGTTGTTGTTGTTGTTTATTTGACGTTGTTGTTGTTATTGTTGTTGTTGTTGTTTATTTGACGTTGTTGTTGTTTATTTGACGTTGTTGTTGTTGTTCATTGGACGTTGTTGTTGTTGTTGTTATTTATTTGACATTTTTGTTGTTGTTGATGTTGTTGTTGTTGTTTTATATTTGACGTTGTTGTTGTTGTTGTTTATTTGACGTTGTTGTTGTTGTTGTTATTGTTGTTGTTGTTGTTATTTATTTGTTGTTGTTGTTGTTGTTTATTTGACATTGTTGTTGTTGTTATTTATTTGACGTTGTTGTTGTTATTGTTTATTTGACGTTGTTGTTGTTGTTGTTTATTTGACGTTGTTATTGTTGTTTATTTGACATTGTTTTTGTTATTTGACGTTGTTGTTGTTGTTGTTGTATTTGTTGTTGTTGTTGTTGCTTATTTGACGTTGTTGTTATTGTTGCTATTTATTTGACGTTGTTGTTGTTGTTGTTTATTTGACGTTGTTGTTGTTGTTTATTTGACGTTGTTGTTGTTGTTGTTTATTTAACGTTTTTGTTGTTGTATTTGTTGTTGTTGTTATTGTTGTTGCTTATTTAACGTTGTTGTTATTGTTGTTGTTTATTTGATGTTGTTGTTGTTGTTATTCATTTGACGTTGTTGTTGTTGTTGTTTATTTGACGTTGCTGTTGTTGTTGTTTATTTGACGTTGTTGTTGTTGTTGTTTATTTAACGTTGTTGTTGTCGTTGTTTTTGTTGTTTATTTGACGTTGTTGTTGATGTTTATTTGACGTTGTTGTTTTTGTTGACGTTGTTGTTGTTGTTGTTTATTTGATGTTGTTGTTGTTGTTGACATAGTTGTTGTTGTTTATTTGACGTTGTTGTTGTTGTTGACGTTGTTGTTGTTGTTGTTGTTTATTTGATGTTGTTGTTGTTGTTGACGGTGTTGTTATTGTTGTTTATTTGACGTTGTTGTTGTTGTTGACGTTGTTGTTGTTGTTTATTTGACGTTGTTGTTGTTGTTGACGTTGTTGTTGGTGGTGTTGTTTATTGGACGTTGTTGTTGTTGTTGTTTATTTGACATTGTTGTTGTTGACGGTGTTGTTGTTGTTGTTGTTTATTTGACATTGTTTTTGTTATTTGACGTTGTTGTTGTTGTTGTTGTTGTTGTATTTGTTGTTGTTGTTGTTGTTGTTGCTTATTTGACGTTGTTGTTATCGTTTCTATTTATTTGACGTTGTTCTTGTTGTTGTTTATTCGACGTTGTTGTTGTTGTTTATTTGACATTGTTGTTGTTGTTTATTTGACGTTGTTGTCGTTGTTTATTTGACGTTGTTGTTTATTTGACGTTGTTGTTGTTGTTTATTTGACGTTGTAGTTGTTATTTGACGTTGTTGTTGTTGTTGTTGTTTATTTGACGTTGTTGTTGTTGTTGTTTATTTGACGTTATTGTTGTTGTTTATTTGACGTTGTTATTGTTGTTGTTGTTGTTGTTTATTTGACGTTGTTGTTGACATTGTTATTAATTTGACGTTGTTGTTGTTGTTGTTTATTTGACGTTGTTATTGTTGACGTTGTTGTTGTTGTTTATTGGATGTTATTTTTGTTGTTGTTTATTTGACATTGTTGTTGTTGTTGATGGTGTTGTTGTTGTTGTTTATTTGACATTGTTGTTGTTGTTGTTATTTATTTGACGTTGTTGTTGTTGTTTATTTGACGTTGTTGTTGTTGTTATTGTTGTTGTTGTTTATTTGACGTTGTTGTTGACATTATTGTTTATTTGACGTTGTTGTTGTTGTTTATTTGACGTTGTTGTTGTTAACGTTGTTGTTTCTGTTGTTTATTGGACGTTGTTTTTGTTGTTGTTTATTTGACATTGTTGTTGTTGTTGACGGTGTTGTTGTTGTTGTTGTTTATTTGACATTGTTGTTGTTGTTGTTATTTATTTGATGTTGTTGTTGTTTATTTGACGTTGTTGTTGTTATTGTTTATTTGACGTTGTTGTTGTTTATTTGACGTTGTTGTTGTTATTTGACGTTGTTGTTGTTGTTGTTGTTTATTTGACGTTGTTATTGTTGTTGTTTATTTGACATTGTTATTGTTGTTGTTGTTGTTTATTTGACGTTGTTGTTGACATTGTTGTTTATTTGACGTTGTTGTTGTTGACGTTGTTGTTGTTGTTGTTTATTGGACGTTGTTTTTGTTGTTGTTTATTTGACATTGTTGTTGTTGTTGACGGTGTTGTTGTTGTTGTTTATTTGACATTGTTGTTGTTGTTGTTATTTATTTGACGTTGTTGTTGTTGTTGTTGTTGTTGTTGTTGTTTATTTGACGTTGTTGTTGTTGTTGTTGTTTATTTGACGTTGTTGTTGTTGTTGTTGTTGTTTATTTGACGTTGTTGTTGTTTATTTGACATTGTTATTGTTGTTTATTTGACATTGTTTTTGTTATTTGACGTTGTTGTTGTTGTTGTTGTTGTATTTGTTGTTGTTGTTGTTGATGTTGCTTATTTGACGTTGTTGTTGACATTGTTGTTATTTATTTGACGTTGTTGTTTATTTGACGTTGTTGTTGTTGTTGTTTATTTGACGTTGTTGTTGTTGTTGTTTATTTAACGTTGTTGTTGTTGTATTTGTTATTGTTATTGTTGTTGCTTATTTAACGTTGTTGTTATTGTTGTTGTTTATTTGACGTTGTTGTTGTTGTTGTTATTCATTTGACGTTGTTGTTGTTGTTGTTGTTTATTTGATGTTGTTGTTGTTGTTGTTTATTTGACATTGTTGTTGTTGACGTTGTTGTTGTTGTTTATTTAACGTTGTTGTTATTGTTGTTATTGTTTATTTGACGTTGTTGTTGTTGTTGACGTTGTTGTTGTTGTTGTTTATTTGATGTTGTTGTTGTTGTTGACATAGTTGTTGTTGTTTATTTGACGTGGTTGTTGTTGTTGACGTTGTTGTTGTTGTTGTTTATTTGACGTTGTTGTTGTTGTTGACGTTGTTGTTGTTGTTGTTATTTATTGGATGTTGTTGTTGTTGTTGTTGTTGTTGTTTATTTGACATTGTTGTTGTTGTTGACGGTGTTGTTGTTGTTGTTTATTTGACATTGTTTTTGTTATTTGACGTTGTTGTTGTTGTTGTTGTTGTTGCTTATTTGACGTTGTTGTTATCGTTTCTATTTATTTGACGTTGTTCTTGTTGTTGTTTATTTGACGTTGTTGTTGTTGCTGTTTATTTGACGTTGTTGTTGTTGTTGTTGTTTATTTGACGTTGTTGTTGTTGTTGTTGTATTTGTTGTTGTTGTTATTGTTGTTGCTTATTTGACGTTGTTGTTGTTTATTTGACGTTGTTGTTGTTGTTTATTTGACGTTGTTGTTGTTTTTTATTTGACGTTGTTGTTGTTGACATTGTTGTTGTTGTTGTTTATTTGACGTTGTTGTTGTTGTTGTTGTTTATTTGACGTAGTAGTTGTTGTTGTTGTTGTTTATTTGACGTTGTTGTTGTTGTTTATTTGACGTAGTTGGTGTTATTGACGTTGTTGTTGTTGTTGTTTTTGTTTATTTGACGTTTTTGTTGTTGATGTGTTTGTTGTTGTTGTTTTTTATTTGACGTTGTTGTTGTTGTTGTTTATTTGACGTTGTTGTTGTTGTTATTGTTGTTGTTGTTGTTTATTTGACGTTGTTGTTGACATTGTTGTTTATTTGACGTTGTTGTTGTTGTTTATTTGACGTTGTTGTTGTTGTTGTTGTTGTTTATTGGACGTTGTTTTTGTTGTTGTTTATTTGACATTGTTGTTGTTGTTGACGGTGTTGTTGTTGTTGTTTATTTGACATTGTTGTTGTTGTTGTTACTTATTTGACGTTGTTGTTGTTGTTTATTTGACGTTGTTGTTGTTGTTGTTTATTTGACGTTGTTGTTTATTTGACGTTGTTGTTGTTGTTGTTTATTTGACGTTGTTGTTGTTATTTGACGTTGTTGTTGTTGTTGTTTATTTGACGTTGTTGTTGTTGTTGTTTATTTGACGTTGTTATTGTTGTTGTTGTTGTTTATTTGACGTTGTTGTTGACATTGTTAATTATTTGACGTTGTTGTTGTTGTTGTTGTTTATTTGACGTTGTTATTGTTGACGTTGTTGTTGTTGTTTATTGGATGTTGTTTTTGTTGTTGTTTATTTGACATTGTTGTTCTTGTTGATGGTGTTGTTGTTGTTGTTGTTTATTTGACATTGTTGTTGTTGTTGTTATTTATTTGACGTTGTTGTTGTTGTTTATTTGATGTTGTTGTTGTTGTTGTTATTGTTGTTGTTCTTTATTTGACGATGTTGTTGACATTGTTGTTTATTTGACGTTGTTGACATTGTTGTTTATTTGACGTTGTTGTTGTTGACGTTGTTGTTGTTGTTGTTTATTGGACGTTGTTTTTGTTGTTGTTTATTTGACATTGTTGTTGTTGTTGACGGTGTTGTTGTTGTTGTTTATTTGACGTTGTTGTTTAGGTTGTTATTTATTTGACGTTGTTGTTGTTTTTGTTGTTTATTTGTAGTTGTTGTTGTTGTTGTTTATTTGACGTTGTTGTTGTTGTTGTTTATTTGACGTTGTTGTTGTTATTTGACGTTGTTGTTGTTGTTGTTGTTTATTTGACGTTGTTGTTGTTGTTGTTGTTGTTTATTTGACGTTATTGTTGTTGTTTATTTGACGTTGTTATTGTTGTTGTTGTTGTTTATTTGACGTTGTTGTTGTTGTTGATGTTGTTGTTGTTGTTGTATTTGTTGTTGTTGTTATTGTTGTTGCTTATTTGACGTTGTTGTTGTTGTTGTTATTGTTTATTTGACGTTGTTGTTGTTGTTTATTTGATGTTGTTGTTGTTGTTGTTTATTTGACATTGTTGTTGTTGACGTTGTTGTTGTTGTTGTTTATTTAACGTTGTTGTTATTGTTGTTATTGTTTATTTGACGTTGTTGTTGTTGTTGTTGACGTTGTTGTTGTTGTTGTTTATTTGATGTTGTTGTTGTTGTTGAAATAGTTGTTGTTGTTTATTTGACGTGGTTGTTGTTGTTGACGTTGTTGTTGTTGTTGTTGTTTATTTGACGTTGTTGTTGTTGTTGTTGACGTTGTTGTTGTTGTTGTTATTTATTGGATGTTGTTGTTGTTGTTGTTGTTGTTGTTTATTTGACATTGTTGTTGTTGTTGACGGTGTTGTTGTTGTTGTTTATTTGACATTGTTTTTGTTATTTGACGTTGTTGTTGTTGTTGTTGTTGTTGCTTATTTGACGTTGTTGTTATCGTTTCTATTTATTTGACGTTGTTCTTGTTGTTGTTTATTTGACGTTGTTGTTGTTGTTTATTTGACGTTGTTGTTGTTGTTGTTGTTTATTTGACGTTGTTGTTGTTGTTGTTGTTGTATTTGTTGTTGTTGTTATTGTTGTTGCTTATTTGACGTTGTTGTTGTTTATTTGACGTTGTTGTTGTTGTTTATTTGACGTTGTTGTTGTTTTTTATTTGACGTTGTTGTTGTTGACATTGTTGTTGTTGTTGTTTATTTGACGTTGTTGTTGTTGTTGTTGTTTATTTGACGTAGTAGTTGTTGTTGTTGTTGTTTATTTGACGTTGTTGTTGTTGTTTATTTGACGTAGTTGGTTTTATTGACGTTGTTGTTGTTGTTGTTGTTGTTTATTTGACGTTTTTTTTGTTGATGTTATTGTTGTTGTTGTTTTTTATTTGACGTTGTTGTTGTTGTTGTTTATTTGACGTTGTTGTTGTTGTTATTGTTGTTGTTGTTGTTTATTTGACGTTGTTGTTGACATTGTTGTTTATTTGACGTTGTTGTTGTTGTTTATTTGACGTTGTTGTTGTTGACGTTGTTGTTGTTGTTGTTGTTGTTTATTGGACGTTGTTTTTGTAGTTGTTTATTTGACATTGTTGTTGTTGTTGACGGTGTTGTTGTTGTTGTTTATTTGACATTGTTGTTGTTGTTGTTATTTATTTGACGTTGTTGTTGTTGTTTATTTGACGTTGTTGTTGTTGTTGTTTATTTGACGTTGTTGTTTATTTGACGTTGTTGTTGTTGTTGTTTATTTGACGTTGTTTTTGTTATTTGATGTTGTTGTATTTGTTGTTGTATTTGTTGTTGTTGTTGTTGCTTATTTGACGTTGTTGTTATTGTTGCTATTTATTTGACTTTGTTGTTGTTGTTGTTTATTTGACGTTGTTGTTGTTGTTTATTTGACGTTGTTGTTGTTGTTGTTGTTGTTGTTTATTTGACGTTGTTGTTGTTGTATTTGTTGTTGTTGCTTATTTGACGTTGTTGTTATTGTTGTTGTTTATTTGACGTTGTTGTTGTTATTCATTTGACGTTGTTGTTGTTTATTTGACGTTGTTGTTGTTGTTGTTGTTGTTGTTTATTTGACGTTGTTGTTGTTGTTGTTGTTGTTGTTTATTTGACGTTGTTGTTGTCATTGTTTTTGTTGTTTATTTGACGTTGTTGTTGTTATTTATTTGACATTGTTGTTGTTGTTTATTTGACATTGTTGTTGTTGACGTTGTTGTTGTTGTTGTTTATTTAACGTTGTTGTTATTGTTGTTGTTGTTTATTTAACGTTGTTGTTGTTGACGTTGTTGTTGTTGTTTTTGTTTATTTGATATTGTTGTTGTTGACATAGTTGTTGTTGTTTATTTGACGTTGTTGTTGTTGTTGAGGTTGTTGTTTATTTGACGTTGTTGTTGTTGTTTATTTGACGTTGTTGTTGTTGTTGTTGACGTTGTTGTTGTTGTTGTTTATTGGACGTTGTTGTTGTTGTTTATTTGACATTGTTGTTGTTGTTAACGGTGTTGTTGTTGTTGTTGTTGTTGTGTATTTTACATTGTTTTTGTTATTTGACGTTGTTGTTGTTGTTGTTGTATTTGTTGTTGTTGTTGTTGCTTATTTGACGTTGTTGTTATCGTTTCTATTTATTTGACGTTGTTGTTGTTGTTTATTTAACGTTGTTGTTGTTGTTTATTTGACGTTGTTGTTGTTTATTTGACGTTGTTGTTGTTGTTGTTGTATTTGTTGTTGTTGTTATTGTTGTTGCTTATTTTACGATGTTGTTGTTGTTTATTTGACGTTGTTGTTGTTGTTGTTTATTTGATGTTGTTTTAGTTGTTGTTGTTTATTTGACGTTGTTGTTGTTTTTTATTTGATGTTGTTGTTGTTGACATTGTTATTGTTGTTGTTTATTTGACGTTGTTGTTGTTGTTTATTTGACGTAGTTGTCGTTGTTGTTTATTTGATGTTGTTGTTGTTTATTTGACGTAGTTGTTGTTATTAACGTTGTTGTTGTTGTTGTTTATTTGACGTTTTTGTTGTTGTTGATGTTGTTGTTGTTGTTTTTTATTTGACGTTGTTGTTGTTGTTTATTTGACGTTGTTGTTGTTGTTTATTTGACGTTGTTGTTGTTGTTTATTTGACGTTGTTGTTGTTTATGTTGTTGTTGTTGTTGTTTATTGGACGTTGTTGTTGTTGTTATTTATTTGACATTGTTTTTGTTATTGACAGTGTTGTTGTTGTTGTTTATTTGACATTGTTGTTGTTGTTGTTATTTATTTGACGTTTTTGTTGTTGTTGTTTATTTGACATTGTTGTTTATTTGACGTTGTTGTTTATTTGACGTTGTTGTTGTTGTTTATTTGACGTTGTTGTTGTTATTTGACGTTGTTGTTGTTGTTGTTGTTGTTTATTTGACGTTGTTGTTGTTGTTTATTTGATGTTATTGTTGTTGTTTATTT
Organism: Vicia faba; assembly: GCA_948472305.1. Lineage (NCBI taxonomy): Eukaryota > Viridiplantae > Streptophyta > Magnoliopsida > Fabales > Fabaceae > Vicia > Vicia faba. The sequence goes on along the minus strand of OX451739.1, from coordinate 404,911,566 downwards.
GACGTTGTTATTGTTGTTGTTGTTGTTGTTGTTGACGTTGTTGTTGTTGTTGTTGTTTATTTGATGTTGTTGTTGTTTATTTGACGTTGTTAATGTTGTTGACATTGTTGTTGTTGTTTTTGCTGTTTATTTGACGTTGTTGTTGTTGTTATTGTTGTTTTTGTTGTTGTTATTGTTGGTGTTGTTGTTGTTGTTTATTTGACGTTGTTGTTGTTGTTGTTGTTTATTTGACGTTGTTGTTGTTGACGTTGTTGTTGTTGTTGTTGTTTATTTGACGTTGTTGTTGTTGTTTATTTGACGTTGTTAATATTGTTGACATTGTTGTTGTTGTTTTTGTTGTTTATTTGACGTTGTTGTTGTTGTTGTTTATTTGACGTTATTGTTGTTGTTTATTTGATGTTGTTATTGTTGTTGTTGTTTATTTGACGTTGTTGTTGTTGTTGACGTTGTTGTTGTTGTTGTTGTTTATTTGACGTTGTTGTTGTTGTTTATTTGACGTTGTTAATATTGTTGACATTGTTGTTGTTGTTTTTGTTGTTTATTTGACGTTGTTGTTGTTGTTTATTTGACGTTGTTGTTGTTGTTGTTTATTTGACGTTATTGTTGTTGTTTATTTGATGTTGTTATTGTTGTTGTTGTTTATTTGACGTTGTTGTTGTTGTTGACGTTGTTGTTGTTGTTGTATTTGTTGTTGTTGTTATTGTTGTTGCTTATTTGACGTTGTTGTTGTTGTTGTTATTGTTTATTTGACGTTGTTGTTGTTTATTTGATGTTGTTTTAGTTGTTGTTATTTATTTGACGTTGTTGTTATTTTTTATTTGACGTTGTTGTTGTTGACATTGTTGTTGTTGTTGTTGTTTATTTGACGTTGTTGTTGTTGTTTATTTGACGTAGTTGTTGTTATTGACGTTGTTGTTGTTGTTTATTTGACGTTTTTGTTGTTGTTGATGTTGTTGTTGTTGTTTTTTATTTGACGTTGTTGTTGTTGTTTATTTGACGTTGATGTTGTTGTTATTGTTGTTGTTGTTGTTATTGTGGTTTATTTGACGTTGTTGTTGTTGTTGTTGTTTATTTGACGTTGTTGTTGTTGTTTATTTGACGTTGTTGTTGTTGTTTATTTGACGTTGTTGTTGTTGTTTATTTGACGTTGTTGTTGTTGTTATTTATTTGACGTTGTTGTTGTTGTTGTTGTTATTGTTTATTTGACGTTGTTGTTGTTGTTTATGTGACGTTGTTATTGTTGCTTATTTGACTTTGTTGTTGTTGTTGTTTATTTGACGTTGTTGTTGTTGTTTATTTGACGTTGTTGTTGTTGTTGTTTATTTGACGTTGTTGTTGTTGTTATTTATTTGACGTTGTTGTTGTTGTTGTTATTGTTTATTTGACATTGTTGTTGTTGTTGTTGTTTATTTGACGTTGTTATTGTTGTTTACTTGACGTTGTTTTTGTTATTTGACGTTGTTGTCGTTGGTGTTGTTGCTTATTTGACGTTGTTGTTATTGTTGCTATTTATTTGAGGTTGTTGTTGTTGTTTATTTGACGTTGTTGTTGTTGTTGTTTATTTGACGTTGTTGTTGTTGTTGTTGTTTATTTGACGTTGTTGTTGTTGTATTTGTTGTTGTTGTTATTGTTGTTGCTTATTTGACGTTGTTGTTATTGTTGTTGTTTATTTGACGTTGTTTTTGTTATTTGACGTTGTTGTTGTTGTTGTTGTTGTTGTTGTATTTGGTGTTGTTGTTGCTTATTTGACGTTGTTGTTATCGTTGCTATTTATTTGATGTTGTTGTTGTTGTTTATGTGACGTTGTTATTGTTGCTTATTTGACGTTGTTTTTGTTATTTGACATTGTTTTTGTTGTATTTGTTGTTGTTTTTGTTGTTGTTGCTTATTTGACATTGTTGTTATTGTTGCTATTTATTTGACGTTATTGTTGTTGTTGTTTATTTGACGTTGTTGTTGTTGTTGTTTATTTGACGTTATTGTTATTGTTGGTGTTTATTTGACGTTGTTGTTGTTGTACTTGTTGTTGTTGTTGTTATTGTTGTTGCTTATTTGACGTTGTTGTTGTTATTGTTGTTGTTTATTTGACATTGTTTTTGTTATTTGACGTTGTTGTTGTTGTATTTGTTGTTGTTGTTATTGTTGTTGCTTATTTGACGTTGTTGTTATCGTTGCTATTTATTTGACGTTGTTGTTGTTGTTGTTTATTGGACGTTGTTATTGTTGTTTATTTGACGTTGTTGTCGTCGTTGTTGTTTATTTGACGTTGTTGTTGTTGTTATTCATTTGACGTTGTTGTTGTTGTTTATTTGACGTTGTTATTGTTGTTGTTGTTTATTTGACGTTGTTGTTGTTGTTGTTGTTTATTTGACGTTGTTGTTGTCGTTGTTTTTGTTGTTTATTTTTCGTTGTTGTTGTTATTTATTTGACGTTGTTGTTGTTGTTTATTTGACATTGTTGTTGTTGACGTTGTTGTTGTTGTTGTTTATTTAACGTTGTTGTTGTTGTTTATTTGACGTTGTTGTTGTTGTTGACGTTGTTGTTGTTGTTTATTTGATGTTGTTGTTGTTGTTGACATAGTTGTTGTTGTTTATTTGACGTTGTTGTTGTTGTTGACGTTGTTTTTTATTTGACATTATTGTTGTTTATTTGATGTTGTTGTTGTTGTTGACGTTGTTGTTGTTGTTGTTGTTTATTAAATGTTGTTGTTGTTGTTTATTTGACATTGTTGTTGTTGACGGTGTTGTTGTTGTTGTTGTTTATTTAACATTGCTTTTGTTATTTGACGTTGTTGTTGTTGTTGTTGTTGTTGTTGCTTATTTGACGTTGTTGTTATTATTTCTATTTATTTGACGTTGTTGTTGTTGTTGTTGTTTATTTGACGTTGTTGTTGTTATTTATTTGACGTTGTTGTCGTTGTTGTTGTTTATTTGACGTTGTTGTTGTATTTGTTGTTGTTGTTATTGTTGTTGCTTATTTGACGTTGTTGTTGTTGTTTATTTGACGTTGTTGTTGTTGTTGTTTATTTGATGTTGTTTTAGTTAATGTTGTTTATTTGACGTTGTTGTTGTTGTTGTTTATTTGACATTGTTGTTGTTGTTTATTTGACGTAGTTGTTGTTGTTGTTTATTTGACGTTGTTGTTGTTGTTTATTTGACGTAGTTGTTGTTATTGATGTTGTTGTTGTTGTTTATTTGACGTTTTTGTTCTTGTTGTTGATGTTGTTGTGGTTTTTTATTTGACGTTGTTGTTGTTGTTTATTTGACGTTGTTGTTGTTGTTATTGTTGTTGTTGTTGTTTATTTGACGTTGTTGTTGTTGTTGTTCATTGGACGTTGTTGTTGTTGTTTATTTGATGTTGTTTTGGTTGTTGTTGTTTATTTGACGTTGTTGTTGTTTTTTATTTGACGTTGTTGTTGTTGACATTGTGGTTGTTGTTTATTTGACGTTGTTGTTGTTGTTTATCTGACGTAGTTGTTGTTATTGACGTTGTTGTTGTTGTTTATTTGACGTTTTTGTTGTTGTTGATGTTGTTGTTGTTGTTGTTGTTTTTTATTTGACGATGTTGTTGTTGTTGTTGTTTATTTGACGTTGTTGTTTTTGTTATTGTTGTTGTTGTTGTTGTTGTTGTTGTTTATTTGACGTTGTTGTTGTTGTTGTTTATTTGACGTTGTTGTTGTTGTTTATTTGACGTTGTTGTTGTTGTTGTTTATTTGACGTTGTTGTTGTTGTTATTTATTAGACGTTGTTGTTGTTGTTATTGTTTATTTGACATTGTTGTTGTTGTTGTTGTTTATTTGACGTTGTTATTGTTGTTTATTTGACGTTGTTTTTGTTATTTGACGTTGTTGTCGTTGTTGTTGTTACTTATTTGACGTTGTTGTTATTGTTGCTATTTATTTGACGTTTTTGTTGTTGTTTATTTGACGTTGTTGTTGTTGTTGTTTATTTGACGTTGTTGTTGTTGTTTATTTGACGTTGTTGTTGTTGTATTTGTTGTTGTTGTTATTGTTGTTGCTTATTTGACGTTGTTGTTATTGTTGTTGTTTATTTGACGTTGTTATTGTTATATTTGTTGTTGTTGTTGTTGTTGTATTTGGTGTTGTTGTTGCTTATTTGACGTTGTTGTTATCGTTGCTATTTATTTGATGTTGTTGTTGTTTATGTGACGTTGTTATTGTTGCTTATTTGACGTTGTTTTTGTTATTTGACGTTGTTGTTGTTGTATTTGTTGTTGTTGTTGTTGTTGCTTATTTGACATTGTTGTTATTGTTGCTATTTATTTGACGTTATTGTTGTTGTTGTTTATTTGACGTTGTTGTTGTTGTTTATTTGACGTTATTGTTATTGTTGTTGTTTATTTGACGTTGTTGTTGTTGTACTTGTTGTTGTTGTTATTGTTGTTGCTTATTTGACGTTGTTGTTATTGTTGTTGTTTATTTGACATTGTTTTTGTTATTTGACGTTGTTGTTGTTGTATTTGTTGTTCTTGTTGTTGTTGTTGTTGTTGCTTATTTGACGTTGTTGTTATCGTTGCTATTTATTTGACATTGTTGTTGTTGTTGTTGTTTATTTGACGTTGTTGTTGTTGTTTATTTGACGTTGTTGTCGTTGTTGTTGTTTATTTGACGTTGTTGTTGTTGTTGTTGTATTTGTTGTTGTTGTTATTGTTGTTGCTTATTTGACACTGTTGTTGTTGTTGTTGTTTATTTGACGTTGTGGTTGTTGTTGTTTATTTGATGTTGTTTTAGTTGTTGTTGTTTATTTGACATTGTTGTTGTTTTTTATTTGACGTTGTTGTTGTTGACATTGTTGTTGTTGTTGTTGTTTATTTGACGTTGTTGTTGTTTATTTGACGTAGTTGTTGTTATTGACGTTGTTGTAGTTGTTGTTGTTGTTGTTGTTATTGTTTTTTATTTGACGTTGTTGTTGTTGTTTATTTGACGTTGTTGTTGTTGTTATTGTTATTGTTGTTGTTGTTGTTGTTTATTTGACGTTGTTGTTGTTGTTGTTTATTTGACGTTGTTGTTGTTGTTGTTTATTTGACGTTGTTGTTGTTGTTGTTTATTTGACGTTGTTGTTGTTGTTATTTATTTGACATTGTTGTTGTTGTTGTTATTGTTTATTTGACGTTGTTGTTTTTGTTGTTGTTTATTTGACGTTGTTATTGTTGTTTATTTGACGTTGTTTTTGTTATTTGACGTTGTTGTTGTTGTTGTTGTTGTATTTGTTGTTGTTGTTTATTTGACGTTATTGTTGTTGTTGTTGTTTATTTGACGTTGTTGTTGTTGTTGTTGTTTATTTAACGTTGTTGTTGTTGTATTTGTTGTTGTTGTTATTGTTGTTGCTTATTTGACGTTGTTGTTATTGTTGTTGTTTATTTGACGTTGTTGTTGTTGTTATTCATTTGACGTTGTTGTTGTTGTTTATTTGACGTTGTTATTGTTGTTGTTGTTTATTTGACACTGTTGTTGTTGTTGTTTATTTGACGTTGTTGTTGTTGTTGTTTTTGTTGTTTATTTGTCGTTGTTATTTATTTCACGTTGTTGTTGTTGTTGTTTATTTGACATTGTTGTTGTTGACGTTGTTGTTGTTGTTTATTTAACGTTGTTGTTGTTGTTTATTTGACGTTGTTGTTGTTGTTGAAGTTGTTGTTGTTGTTGTTGTTTATTTGATGTTGTTGTTGTTGTTGACATGGTTGTTGTTGTTTACTTGACGTTGTTGTTGTTGTTGACGTTGTTTTTTATTTGACATTGTTGTTGTTGTTTATTTGACGTTGTTGTTGTTGTTGACGTTGTTGTTGTTGTTGTTTATTAGATGTTGTTGTTGTTATTTATTTGACATTGTTGTTGTTGTTGACGGTGTTGTTGTTGTTGTTGTTTATTTGAAATTGTTTTTGTTATTTGACGTTGTTGTTGTTGTTGTTACTTATTTGACGTTGTTGTTATTGTTTCTATTTATTTGACGTTGTTATTGTTGTTTTTGTTTATTTGACGTTGTTGTTGTTATTTATTTGACGTTGTTTGCGTTGTTGTTGTTTATTTGACGTTGTTGTTGTTGTTGTTGTTGTTGTATTTGTTGTTGTTGTTATTGTTGTTGCTTATTTGACGTTGTTGTTGTTGTTGTTTATTTGACATTGTTGTTGTTGTTGTTGTTTATTTGATGTTGTTTTAGTTAATGTTGTTTATTTGACGTTGTTGTTGTTGTTGTTGTTTATTTGACGTTGTTGTTGTTGTTGTTGTTTATTTGACGTAGTTGTTGTTGTTGTTGTTTATTTGACGTTGTTGTTGTTGTTTATTTGACGTAGTTGTTGTTATTGATGTTGTTGTTGTTGTTGTTTATTTGATGTTTTTGTTGTTGTTGTTGATGTTGTTGTGGTTTTTTATTTGACGTTGTTGTTGTTGTTTATTTGACGTTGTTGTTGTTGTTATTGTTGTTGTTGTTGTTTATTTGACATTGTTGTTGTTGTTGTTCATTGGACGTTGTTGTTGTTGTTGTTGTTTATTTGATGTTGATTTGGTTGTTGTTGTTTATTTGACGTTGTTGTTGTTTTTTATTTGACGTTGTTGTTGTTGACATTGTTGTTGTTGTTGTTTATTTGACGTTGTTGTTGTTGTTTATCTGACGTAGTTGTTGTTATTGACGTTGTTGTTGTTGTTTATTTGACGTTTTTGTTGTTGTTGATGTTGTTGTTGTTGTTGTTGTTTTTTATTTGACGTTGTTGTTGTTGTTGTTGTTTATTTGACGTTGTGTTTTTGTTATTGTTGTTGTTGTTGTTTATTTGACGTTGTTGTTGTTTATTTGACGTTGTTGTTGTTGTTGTTTATTTGACGTTGTTGTTGTTGTTGTTGTTGTTTATTTGACGTTGTTGTTGTTGTTATTTATTTGACGTTGTTGTTGTTGTTATTGTTTATTTGACATTGTTGTTGTTGTTGTTGTTGTTTATTTGACGTTGTTATTGTTGTTTATTTGACGTTGTTTTTGTTATTTGACGTTGTTGTCATTGTTGTTATTGCTTATTTGACGTTGTTGTTATTGTTGCTATTTATTTGACGTTGTTGTTGTTGTTTATTTGACGTTGTTGTCGTTGTTGTTGTTTATTTGACATTGTTGTTGTTGTTGTTGTTTATTTGACGTTGTTGTTGTTGTTGTTCATTGGACGTTGTTGTTGTTGTTTATTTGATGTTGTTTTGGTTGTTGTTGTTTATTTGACGTTGTTGTTGTTTTTTATTTGACGTTGTTGTTGTTGACATTGTGGTTGTTGTTTATTTGACGTTGTTGTTGTTGTTTATCTGACGTAGTTGTTGTTATTGACGTTGTTGTTGTTGTTTATTTGACGTTTTTGTTGTTGTTGATGTTGTTGTTGTTGTTGTTGTTTTTTATTTGACGATGTTGTTGTTGTTGTTTATTTGACGTTGTTGTTTTTGTTATTGTTGTTATTGTTGTTGTTGTTGTTTATTTGACGTTGTTGTTGTTGTTGTTTATTTGACGTTGTTGTTGTTGTTTATTTGACGTTGTTGTTGTTGTTGTTTATTTGACGTTGTTGTTGTTGTTTATTTGACGTAGTTGTTGTTATTGATGTTGTTGTTGTTGTTGTTGTTTATTTGATGTTTTTGTTGTTGTTGTTGATGTTGTTGTGGTTTTTTATTTGACGTTGTTGTTGTTGTTTATTTGACGTTGTTGTTGTTGTTATTGTTGTTGTTGTTGTTTATTTGACGTTGTTGTTGTTGTTGTTCATTGGACGTTGTTGTTGTTGTTGTTGTTTATTTGATGTTGATTTGGTTGTTGTTGTTTATTTGACGTTGTTGTTGTTTTTTATTTGACGTTGTTGTTGTTGACATTGTTGTTGTTGTTGTTTATTTGACGTTGTTGTTGTTGTTTATCTGACGTAGTTGTTGTTATTGACGTTGTTGTTGTTGTTTATTTGACGTTTTTGTTGTTGTTGATGTTGTTGTTGTTGTTGTTGTTTTTTATTTGACGTTGTTGTTGTTGTTGTTGTTGTTTATTTGACGTTGTGTTTTTGTTATTGTTGTTGTTGTTGTTGTTTATTTGACGTTGTTGTTGTTTATTTGACGTTGTTGTTGTTGTTGTTTATTTGACGTTGTTGTTGTTGTTGTTGTTGTTTATTTGACGTTGTTGTTGTTGTTATTTATTTGACGTTGTTGTTGTTGTTATTGTTTATTTGACATTGTTGTTGTTGTTGTTGTTTATTTGACGTTGTTATTGTTGTTTATTTGACATTGTTTTTGTTATTTGACGTTGTTGTCATTGTTGTTATTGCTTATTTGACGTTGTTGTTATTGTTGCTATTTATTTGACGTTGTTGTTGTTGTTTATTTGACGTTGTTGTCGTTGTTGTTGTTTATTTGACATTGTTGTTGTTGTTGTTGTTGTTTATTTGACGTTGTTGTTGTTGTTGTTCATTGGACGTTGTTGTTGTTGTTTATTTGATGTTGTTTTGGTTGTTGTTGTTTATTTGACGTTGTTGTTGTTTTTTATTTGACGTTGTTGTTGTTGACATTGTGGTTGTTGTTTATTTGACGTTGTTGTTGTTGTTTATCTGACGTAGTTGTTGTTATTGACGTTGTTGTTGTTGTTTATTTGACGTTTTTGTTGTTGTTGATGTTGTTGTTGTTGTTGTTTTTTATTTGACGATGTTGTTGTTGTTGTTTATTTGACGTTGTTGTTTTTGTTATTGTTGTTGTTGTTGTTGTTGTTGTTGTTGTTGTTTATTTGACGTTGTTGTTGTTGTTGTTTATTTGACGTTGTTGTTGTTGTTTATTTGACGTTGTTGTTGTTGTTGTTGTTTATTTGACGTTGTTGTTGTTGTTATTTATTAGACGTTGTTGTTGTTGTTATTGTTTATTTGACATTGTTGTTGTTGTTGTTGTTTATTTGACGTTGTTATTGTTGTTTATTTGACGTTGTTTTTGTTATTTGACGTTGTTGTCGTTGTTGTTGTTACTTATTTGACGTTGTTGTTATTGTTGCTATTTATTTGACGTTTTTGTTGTTGTTTATTTGACATTGTTGTTGTTGTTGCTTATTTGACGTTGTTGTTATTGTTGTTGTTTATTTGACGTTGTTATTGTTATATTTGTTGTTGTTGTTGTTGTTGTTGTTGTATTTGGTGTTGTTGTTGCTTATTTGACGTTGTTGTTATCGTTGCTATTTATTTGATGTTGTTGTTGTTTATGTGACGTTGTTATTGTTGCTTATTTGACGTTGTTTTTGTTATTTGACGTTGTTATTGTTGTTGTTGTTTATTTGACGTTGTTGTTGTTGTAGTTGTTTATTTGACGTTGTTGTTGTCGTTGTTTTTGTTGCTTATTTGTCGTTGTTGTTGTTATTTATTTGACGTTGTTGTTGTTGTTTATTTGACATTGTTGTTGTTGACGTTGTTGTTGTGTTTGTTTATTTAACGTTGTTGTTGTTGTTTATTTGACGTTGTTGTTGTTGTTGACGTTGTTGTTGTTGTTTATTTGATGTTGTTGTTGTTGTTGACATAGTTGTTGTTGTTTATTTGACGTTGTTGTTGTTGTTGACGTTGTTTTTTATTTGACATTGTTGTTGTTGTTTATTTGACGTTGTTGTTGTTGTTGACGTTGTTGTTGTTGTTGTTGTTGTTTATTAGATGTTGTTGTTGTGGTTTATTTGACATTGTTGTTGTTGTTGACGGTGTTGTTGTTGTTGTTGTTTATTTGACATTGTTTTTGTTATTTGACGTTGTTGTTGCTTATTTGACGTTGTTGTTATTATTTCTATTTATTTGACGTTGTTGTTGTTGTTTATTTGACGTTGTTGTTGTTATTTATTTGACGTTGTTGTCGTTGTTGTTATTTATTTGACGTTGTTGTTGTTGTTGTTGTATTTGTTGTTGTTGTTATTGTTGTTGCTTATTTGACGTTGTTGTTGTTGTTGTTGATGTTGTTGTGGTTTTTTATTTGACGTTGTTGTTGTTGTTTATTTGACGTTGTTGTTGTTGTTATTGTTGTTGTTGTTGTTTATTTGACGTTGTTGTTGTTGTTGTTCATTGGACGTTGTTGTTGTTGTTTATTTGATGTTGTTTTGGTTGTTGTTGTTTATTTGACGTTGTTTTTGTTTTTTATTTGACGTTGTTGTTGTTGACATTGTTGTTGTTGTTGTTTATTTGACGTTGTTGTTGTTGTTTATCTGATGTAGTTGTTGTTATTGACGTTGTTGTTGTTGTTTATTTGACGTTTTTGTTATTGTTGATGTTGTTGTTGTTGTTGTTGTTTTTTATTTGACGATGTTGTTGTTGTTGTTGTTTATTTGACGTTGTTGTTTTTGTTATTGTTGTTGTTGTTGTTGTTTATTTGACGTTGTTGTTGTTGTTGTTTATTTGACGTTGTTGTTGTTGTTGTTTATTTGACGTTGTTGTTGTTGTTGTTTATTTGACGTTGTTGTTGTTGTTATTTATTTGACGTTGTTGTTGTTGTTGTTATTGTTTATTTGACATTGTTGTTGTTGTTGTTGTTTATTTGACGTTGTTATTGTTGTTTATTTGACGTTGTTTTTGTTATTTGACGTTGTTGTCGTTGTCGTTGTTGCTTATTTGACGTTGTTGTTATTGTTGCTATTTATTTGACGTTGTTGTTGTTGTTTATTTGACGTTGTTGTTGTTGTTGTTTATTTGACGTTGTTGTTGTTGTTGTTATTTATTTGACGTTGTTGTTGTTGTATTTGTTGTTGTTGTTATTGTTGTTGCTTATTTGACGTTGTTGTTATTGTTGTTGTTTATTTGACGTTGTTTTTGTTATTTGACGTTGTTGTTGTTGTTGTTGTTGTATTTGGTGTTGTTGTTGCTTATTTGACGTTGTTGTTATCGTTGCTATTTATTTGATGTTGTTGTTGTTTATGTGACGTTGTTATTGTTGCTTATTTGACGTTGTTTTTGTTATTTGACGTTGTTGTTGTTGTATTTGTTGTTGTTGTTGTTGTTGTTGCTTATTTGACATTGTTGTTATTGTTGCTATTTATTTGACGTTATTGTTGTTGTTGTTTATTTGACGTTGTTGTTGTTGTTGTTGTTTATTTGACGTTATTGTTATTGTTGTTGTTTATTTGACGTTGTTGTTGTTGTACTTGTTGTTGTTGTTATTGTTGTTGCTTATTTGACGTTGTTGTTATTGTTGTTGTTTATTTGACATTGTTTTTGTTATTTGACGTTGTTGTTGTTGTATTTGTTGTTCTTGTTGTTGTTGTTGTTGTTGCTTATTTGACGTTGTTGTTATCGTTGCTATTTCTTTGACGTTGTTGTTGTTGTTGTTGTTTATTTGACGTTGTTGTTGTTGTTTATTTGACGTTGTTGTCGTTGTTGTTGTTTATTTGACGTTGTTGTTGTTGTTGTTGTTGTTGTATTTGTTGTTGTTGTTATTGTTGTTGCTTATTTGACACTGTTGTTGTTGTTGTTGTTTATTTGACGTTGTGGTTGTTGTTGTTTATTTGATGTTGTTTTAGTTGTTGTTGTTTATTTGACATTGTTGTTGTTTTTTATTTGACGTTGTTGTTGTTGACATTGTTGTTGTTGTTGTTGTTTATTTGACGTTGTTGTTGTTTATTTGACGTAGTTGTTGTTATTGACGTTGTTGTTGTTGTTGTTGTTTATTTGACGTTTTTCTTGTTGTTGATGTTGTTGTTGTTGTTATTGTTTTTTATTAGACGTTGTTGTTGTTGTTTATTTGACGTTGTTGTTGTTGTTATTGTTATTGTTGTTGTTGTTGTTTATTTGACGTTGTTGTTGTTGTTGTTGTTTATTTGACGTTGTTGTTGTTGTTTATTTGACGTTGTTGTTGTTGTTGTTGTTTATTTGACGTTGTTGTTGTTGTTATTTATTTGACATTGTTGTTGTTGTTGTTGTTATTGTTTATTTGACGTTGTTGTTTTTGTTGTTGTTTATTTGACGTTGTTATTGTTGTTTATTTGACGTTGTTTTTGTTATTTGACGTTGTTGTTGTTGTTGTTGTATTTGTTGTTGTTGTTTATTTGACGTTATTGTTGTTGTTGTTATTTATTTGACGTTGTTGTTGTTGTTGTTGTTTATTTAACGTTGTTGTTGTTGTATTTGTTGTTGTTGTTATTGTTGTTGCTTATTTGACGTTGTTGTTGTTGTTATTCATTTGACGTTGTTGTTGTTGTTTATTTGACGTTGTTATTGTTGTTGTTGTTTATTTGACATTGTTGTTGTTGTTGTTTATTTGACGTTGTTGTTGTTGTTGTTTTTGTTATTTATTTGTCGTTGTTATTTATTTGACGTTGTTGTTGTTGTTGTTTATTTGACATTGTTGTTGTTGACGTTGTTGTTGTTGTTGTTTATTTAACGTTGTTGTTGTTGTTTATTTGACGTTGTTGTTGTTGTTGACGTTGTTGTTGTTGTTGTTTATTTGATGTTGTTGTTGTTGTTGACATGGTTGTTGTTGTTTATTTGACGTTGTTGTTGTTGTTGTTGACGTTGTTTTTTATTTGACATTGTTGTTGTTGTTTATTTGACGTTGTTGTTGTTGTTGACGTTGTTGTTGTTGTTGTTTATTAGATGTTGTTGTTGTTGTTTATTTGACATTGTTGTTGTTGTTGACGGTGTTGTTGTTGTTGTTGTTTATTTGAAATTGTTTTTGTTATTTGACGTTGTTGTTGTTGTTGTTACTTATTTGACGTTGTTGTTATTGTTTCTATTTATTTGACGTTGTTATTGTTGTTTTTGTTTATTTGACGTTGTTGTTGTTATTTATTTGACGTTGTTTGCGTTGTTGTTGTTTATTTGACGGTGTTGTTGTTGTTGTTGTTGTATTTGTTGTTGTTGTTATTGTTGTTGCTTATTTGACGTTGTTGTTGTTGTTGTTTATTTGACATTGTTGTTGTTGTTGTTGTTTATTTGATGTTGTTTTAGTTAATGTTGTTTATTTGACGTTGTTGTTGTTGTTGTTGTTTATTTGACGTTGTTGTTGTTGTTTATTTGACGTAGTTGTTGTTGTTGTTGTTTATTTGACGTTGTTGTTGTTGTTTATTTGACGTAGTTGTTGTTATTGATGTTGTTGTTGTTGTTGTTTATTTGATGTTTTTGTTGTTGTTGTTGATGTTGTTGTGGTTTTTTATTTGACGTTGTTGTTGTTGTTTATTTGACGTTGTTGTTGTTGTTATTGTTGTTGTTGTTGTTTATTTGACGTTGTTGTTGTTGTTGTTCATTGGACGTTGTTGTTGTTGTTGTTGTTTATTTGATGTTGATTTGGTTGTTGTTGTTTATTTGACGTTGTTGTTGTTTTTTATTTGACGTTGTTGTTGTTGACATTATTGTTGTTGTTGTTTATTTGACGTTGTTGTTGTTGTTTATCTGACGTAGTTGTTGTTATTGACGTTGTTGTTGTTGTTTATTTGACGTTTTTGTTGTTGTTGATGTTGTTGTTGTTGTTGTTGTTTTTTATTTGACGTTGTTGTTGTTGTTGTTGTTGTTTATTTGACGTTGTTGTTTTTGTTATTGTTGTTGTTGTTGTTGTTGTTTATTTGACGTTTTTGTTGTTTATTTGACGTTGTTGTTGTTGTTGTTTATTTGACGTTGTTGTTGTTGTTGTTGTTGTTTATTTGACGTTGTTGTTGTTGTTATTTATTTGACGTTGTTGTTGTTGTTATTGTTTATTTGACATTGTTGTTGTTTTTGTTGTTTATTTGACGTTGTTATTGTTGTTTATTTGACATTGTTTTTGTTATTTGACGTTGTTGTCATTGTTGTTATTGCTTATTTGACGTTGTTGTTATTGTTGCTATTTATTTGACGTTGTTGTTGTTGTTTATTTGACGTTGTTGTCGTTGTTGTTGTTTATTTGACATTGTTGTTGTTGTTGTTGTTTATTTGACGTTGTTGTTGTTGTTGTTCATTGGACGTTGTTGTTGTTGTTTATTTGATGTTGTTTTGGTTGTTGTTGTTTATTTGACGTTGTTGTTGTTTTTTATTTGACGTTGTTGTTGTTGACATTGTGGTTGTTGTTTATTTGACGTTGTTGTTGTTGTTTATCTGACGTAGTTGTTGTTATTGACGTTGTTGTTGTTGTTTATTTGACGTTTTTGTTGTTGTTGATGTTGTTGTTGTTGTTGTTGTTTTTTATTTGACGATGTTATTGTTGTTGTTTATTTGACGTTGTTGTTTTTGTTATTGTTGTTGTTGTTGTTGTTGTTGTTTATTTGACGTTGTTGTTGTTGTTGTTTATTTGACGTTGTTGTTGTTGTTTATTTGACGTTGTTGTTGTTGTTTATTTGACGTTGTTGTTGTTGTTATTTATTAGACGTTGTTGTTGTTGTTATTGTTTATTTGACATTGTTGTTGTTGTTGTTGTTTATTTGACGTTGTTATTGTTGTTTATTTGACGTTGTTTTTGTTATTTGACGTTGTTGTCGTTGTTGTTGTTACTTATTTGACGTTGTTGTTATTGTTGCTATTTATTTGACGTTTTTGTTGTTGTTTATTTGACGTTGTTGTTGTTGTTGTTTATTTGACGTTGTTGTTGTTGTTTATTTGACATTGTTGTTGTTGTATTTGTTGTTGTTGTTATTGTTGTTGCTTATTTGACGTTGTTGTTATTGTTGTTGTTTATTTGACGTTGTTATTGTTATATTTGTTGTTGTTGTTGTTGTTGTTGTATTTGGTGTTGTTGTTGCTTATTTGACGTTGTTGTTATCGTTGCTATTTATTTGATGTTGTTGTTGTTTATGTGACGTTGTTATTGTTGCTTATTTGACGTTGTTTTTGTCATTTGACGTTGTTGTTGTTGTATTTGTTGTTGTTGTTGTTGTTGTTGCTTATTTGACATTGTTGTTATTGTTGCTATTTATTTGACGTTATTGTTGTTGTTTATTTGACGTTGTTGTTGTTGTTGTTGTTTATTTGACGTTATTGTTATTGTTGTTGTTTATTTGACGTTGTTGTTGTTGTACTTGTTGTTGTTGTTATTGTTGTTGCTTATTTGACGTTGTTGTTATTGTTGTTGTTTATTTGACTTTGTTTTTGTTATTTGACGTTGTTGTTGTTGTATTTGTTGTTGTTGTTATTGTTGTTGCTTATTTGACGTTGTTGTTATCATTGCTATTTATTTGACGTTGTTGTTGTTGTTGTTGTTTATTTGACGTTGTTATTGTTGTTTATTTGACGTTGTTGTCGTTGTTGTTGTTTATTTGACGTTGTTGTTGTTGTTATTCATTTGACGTTGTTGTTGTTGTTGTTTATTTGACGTTGTTATTGTTGTTGTTGTTTATTTGACGTTGTTGTTGTTGTAGTTGTTTATTTGACGTTGTTGTTGTCGTTGTTTTTGTTGCTTATTTGTCGTTGTTGTTGTTATTTATTTGACGTTGTTGTTGTTGTTTATTTGACATTGTTGTTGTTGACGTTGTTGTTGTTGTTGTTTATTTAACGTTGTTGTTGTTGTTGTTTATTTGACGTTGTTGTTGTTGTTGACGTTGTTGTTGTTGTTTATTTGATGTTGTTGTTGTTGTTGACATAGTTGTTGTTGTTTATTTGACGTTGTTGTTGTTGTTGACGTTGTTTTTTATTTGACATTGTTGTTGTTGTTTATTTGACGTTGTTGTTGTTGTTGACGTTGTTGTTGTTGTTGTTGTTGTTGTTGTTGTTTATTAGATGTTGTTGTTGTTGTTTATTTGACATTGTTGTTGTTGTTGACGGTGTTGTTGTTGTTTATTTGACATTGTTTTTGTTATTTGACGTTGTTGTTGCTTATTTGACGTTATTGTTATTATTTCTATTTATTTGACGTTGTTGTTGTTGTTTATTTGACGTTGTTGTTGTTATTTATTTGACGTTGTTGTCGTTGTTGTTATTTATTTGACGTTGTTGTTGTTGTTGTTGTATTTGTTGTTGTTGTTATTGTTGTTGCTTATTTGACGTTGTTGTTGTTGTTGTTGATGTTGTTGTGGTTTTTTATTTGACGTTGTTGTTGTTGTTTATTTGACGTTGTTGTTGTTGTTATTGTTGTTGTTGTTGTTTATTTGACGTTGTTGTTGTTGTTGTTCATTGGACGTTGTTGTTGTTGTTTATTTGATGTTGTTTTGGTTGTTGTTGTTTATTTGACGTTGTTTTTGTTTTTTATTTGACGTTGTTGTTGTTGACATTGTTGTTGTTGTTGTTTATTTGACGTTGTTGTTGTTGTTTATCTGACGTAGTTGTTGTTATTGACGTTGTTGTTGTTGTTTATTTGACGTTTTTGTTGTTGTTGATGTTGTTGTTGTTGTTGTTGTTTTTTATTTGACGATGTTGTTGTTGTTGTTGTTTATTTGACATTGTTGTTTTTGTTATTGTTGTTGTTGTTGTTGTTGTTGTTTATTTGACGTTGTTGTTGTTGTTGTTTATTTGACGTTGTTGTTGTTGTTGTTTATTTGACGTTGTTGTTGTTGTTGTTTATTTGACGTTGTTGTTGTTGTTATTTATTTGACGTTGTTGTTGTTGTTGTTATTGTTTATTTGACATTGTTGTTGTTGTTGTTTATTTGACGTTGTTTTTGTTATTTGACGTTGTTGTCGTTGTCGTTGTTGCTTATTTGACGTTGTTGTTATTGTTGCTATTTATTTGACGTTGTTGTTGTTGTTTATTTGACGTTGTTGTTGTTGTTGTTTATTTGACGTTGTTGTTGTTGTTGTTATTTATTTGACATTATTGTTGTTGTATTTGTTGTTGTTGTTATTGTTGTTGCTTATTTGACGTTGTTGTTATTGTTGTTGTTTATTTGACGTTGTTTTTGTTATTTGACGTTGTTGTTGTTGTTGTTGTTGTATTTGGTGTTGTTGTTGCTTATTTGACGTTGTTGTTATCGTTGCTATTTATTTGATGTTGTTGTTGTTTATGTGACGTTGTTATTGTTGCTTATTTGACGTTGTTTTTGTTATTTGACGTTGTTGTTGTTGTATTTGTTGTTGTTGTTGTTGTTGTTGTTTATTTGACATTGTTGTTATTGTTGCTATTTATTTGACGTTATTGTTGTTGTTGTTTATTTGACGTTGTTGTTGTTGTTGTTTATTTGACGTTATTGTTATTGTTGTTGTTTATTTGACGTTGTTGTTGTTGTACTTGTTGTTGTTGTTATTGTTGTTGCTTATTTGACGTTGTTGTTATTGTTGTTGTTTATTTGACATTGTTTTTGTTATTTGACGTTGTTGTTGTTGTATTTGTTGTTCTTGTTGTTGTTGTTGTTGCTTATTTGACGTTGTTGTTATCGTTGCTATTTATTTGACGTTGTTGTTGTTGTTGTTGTTTATTTGACGTTGTTGTTGTTGTTTATTTGACGTTGTTGTCGTTGTTGTTGTTTATTTGACGTTGTTGTTGTTGTTGTTGTTGTTGTTGTATTTGTTGTTGTTGTTATTGTTGTTGCTTATTTGACACTGTTGTTGTTGTTGTTGTTTATTTGACGTTGTGGTTGTTGTTGTTTATTTGATGTTGTTTTAGTTGTTGCTGTTTATTTGACATTGTTGTTGTTTTTTATTTGACGTTGTTGTTGTTGACATTGTTGTTGTTGTTGTTGTTTATTTGACGTTGTTGTTGTTTATTTGACGTAGTTGTTGTTATTGACGTTGTTGTTGTTGTTGTTGTTTATTTGACGTTTTTCTTGTTGTTGATGTTGTTGTTGTTGTTATTGTTTTTTATTTGACGTTGTTGTTGTTGTTTATTTGACGTTGTTGTTGTTGTTTATCTGACGTAGTTGTTGTTATTGACGTTGTTGTTGTTGTTTATTTGACGTTTTTGTTGTTGTTGATGTTGTTGTTGTTGTTGTTGTTTTTTATTTGACGATGTTGTTGTTGTTGTTTATTTGACGTTGTTGTTTTTGTTATTGTTGTTGTTGTTGTTGTTGTTGCTTATTTGACGTTGTTGTTGTTGTTGTTTATTTGACGTTGTTGTTGTTGTTTATTTGACGTTGTTGTTATTGTTGTTTATTTGACGTTGTTGTTGTTGTTATTTAATAGACGTTGTTGTTGTTGTTATTGTTTATTTGACATTGTTGTTGTTGTTGTTGTTTATTTGACGTTGTTATTGTTGTTTATTTGACGTTGTTTTTGTTATTTGACGTTGTTGTCGTTGTTGTTGTTACTTATTTGACGTTGTTGTTATTGTTGCTATTTATTTGACGTTTTTGTTGTTGTTTATTTGACGTTGTTGTTGTTGTTGTTTATTTGACGTTGTTGTTGTTGTTTATTTGACATTGTTGTTGTTGTATTTGTTGTTGTTGTTATTGTTGTTGCTTATTTGACGTTGTTGTTATTGTTGTTGTTTATTTGACGTTGTTATTGTTATATTTGTTGTTGTTGTTGTTGTTGTTGTATTTGGTGTTGTTGTTGCTTATTTGACGTTGTTGTTATCGTTGCTATTTATTTGATGTTGTTGTTGTTTATGTGACGTTGTTATTGTTGCTTATTTGACGTTGTTTTTGTCATTTGACGTTGTTGTTGTTGTATTTGTTGTTGTTGTTGTTGTTGTTGCTTATTTGACATTGTTGTTATTGTTGCTATTTATTTGACGTTATTGTTGTTGTTTATTTGACGTTGTTGTTGTTGTTGTTGTTTATTTGACGTTATTGTTATTGTTGTTGTTTATTTGACGTTGTTGTTGTTGTACTTGTTGTTGTTGTTATTGTTGTTGCTTATTTGACGTTGTTGTTATTGTTGTTGTTTATTTGACATTGTTTTTGTTATTTGACGTTGTTGTTGTTGTATTTGTTGTTGTTGTTATTGTTGTTGCTTATTTGACGTTGTTGTTATCATTGCTATTTATTTGACGTTGTTGTTGTTGTTTATTTGACGTTGTTATTGTTGTTTATTTGACGTTGTTGTCGTTGTTGTTGTTTATTTGACGTTGTTGTTGTTGTTATTCATTTGACGTTGTTGTTGTTGTTGTTTATTTGACGTTGTTATTGTTGTTGTTGTTTATTTGACGTTGTTGTTGTTGTAGTTGTTTATTTGACGTTGTTGTTGTCGTTGTTTTTGTTGCTTATTTGTCGTTGTTGTTGTTATTTATTTGACGTTGTTGTTGTTGTTTATTTGACATTGTTGTTGTTGACGTTGTTGTTGTTGTTGTTTATTTAACGTTGTTGTTGTTGTTGTTTATTTGACGTTGTTGTTGTTGTTGACGTTGTTGTTGTTGTTTATTTGATGTTGTTGTTGTTGTTGACATAGTTGTTGTTGTTTATTTGACGTTGTTGTTGTTGTTGACGTTGTTTTTTATTTGACATTGTTGTTGTTGTTTATTTGACGTTGTTGTTGTTGTTGTTGTTGACGTTGTTGTTGTTGTTGTTGTTGTTGTTGTTTATTAGATGTTGTTGTTGTTGTTTATTTGACATTGTTGTTGTTGTTGACGGTGTTGTTGTTGTTTATTTGACATTGTTTTTGTTATTTGACGTTGTTGTTGCTTATTTGACGTTATTGTTATTATTTCTATTTATTTGACGTTGTTGTTGTTGTTTATTTGACGTTGTTGTTGTTATTTATTTGACGTTGTTGTCGTTGTTGTTATTTATTTGACGTTGTTGTTGTTGTTGTTGTATTTGTTGTTGTTGTTATTGTTGTTGCTTATTTGACGTTGTTGTTGTTGTTGTTGATGTTGTTGTGGTTTTTTATTTGACGTTGTTGTTGTTGTTTATTTGACGTTGTTGTTGTTGTTATTGTTGTTGTTGTTGTTTATTTGACGTTGTTGTTGTTGTTGTTCATTGGACGTTGTTGTTGTTGTTTATTTGATGTTGTTTTGGTTGTTGTTGTTTATTTGACGTTGTTTTTGTTTTTTATTTGACGTTGTTGTTGTTGACATTGTTGTTGTTGTTGTTTATTTGACGTTGTTGTTGTTGTTTATCTGACGTAGTTGTTGTTATTGACGTTGTTGTTGTTGTTTATTTGACGTTTTTGTTGTTGTTGATGTTGTTGTTGTTGTTGTTGTTTTTTATTTGACGATGTTGTTGTTGTTGTTGTTTATTTGACATTGTTGTTTTTGTTATTGTTGTTGTTGTTGTTGTTGTTTATTTGACGTTGTTGTTGTTGTTGTTTATTTGACGTTGTTGTTGTTGTTGTTTATTTGACGTTGTTGTTGTTGTTGTTTATTTGACGTTGTTGTTGTTGTTATTTATTTGACGTTGTTGTTGTTGTTGTTATTGTTTATTTGACATTGTTGTTGTTGTTGTTTATTTGACGTTGTTTTTGTTATTTGACGTTGTTGTCGTTGTCGTTGTTGCTTATTTGACGTTGTTGTTATTGTTGCTATTTATTTGACGTTGTTGTTGTTGTTTATTTGACGTTGTTGTTGTTGTTGTTTATTTGACGTTGTTGTTGTTGTTGTTATTTATTTGACATTGTTGTTGTTGTATTTGTTGTTGTTGTTATTGTTGTTGCTTATTTGACGTTGTTGTTATTGTTGTTGTTTATTTGACGTTGTTTTTGTTATTTGACGTTGTTGTTGTTGTTGTTGTTGTATTTGGTGTTGTTGTTGCTTATTTGACGTTGTTGTTATCGTTGCTATTTATTTGATGTTGTTGTTGTTTATGTGACGTTGTTATTGTTGCTTATTTGACGTTGTTTTTGTTATTTGACGTTGTTGTTGTTGTATTTGTTGTTGTTGTTGTTGTTGTTGTTTATTTGACATTGTTGTTATTGTTGCTATTTATTTGACGTTATTGTTGTTGTTGTTTATTTGACGTTGTTGTTGTTGTTGTTTATTTGACGTTATTGTTATTGTTGTTGTTTATTTGACGTTGTTGTTGTTGTTGTACTTGTTGTTGTTGTTATTGTTGTTGCTTATTTGACGTTGTTGTTATTGTTGTTGTTTATTTGACATTGTTTTTGTTATTTGACGTTGTTGTTGTTGTATTTGTTGTTCTTGTTGTTGTTGTTGTTGCTTATTTGACGTTGTTGTTATCGTTGCTATTTATTTGACGTTGTTGTTGTTGTTGTTTATTTGACGTTGTTGTTGTTGTTTATTTGACGTTGTTGTCGTTGTTGTTGTTTATTTGACGTTGTTGTTGTTGTTGTTGTTGTTGTTGTATTTGTTGTTGTTGTTATTGTTGTTGCTTATTTGACACTGTTGTTGTTGTTGTTGTTTATTTGACGTTGTGGTTGTTGTTGTTTATTTGATGTTGTTTTAGTTGTTGCTGTTTATTTGACATTGTTGTTGTTTTTTATTTGACGTTGTTGTTGTTGACATTGTTGTTGTTGTTGTTGTTTATTTGACGTTGTTGTTGTTTATTTGACGTAGTTGTTGTTATTGACGTTGTTGTTGTTGTTGTTGTTTATTTGACGTTTTTCTTGTTGTTGATGTTGTTGTTGTTGTTATTGTTTTTTATTTGACGTTGTTGTTGTTGTTTATTTGACGTTGTTGTTGTTGTTTATCTGACGTAGTTGTTGTTATTGACGTTGTTGTTGTTGTTTATTTGACGTTTTTGTTGTTGTTGATGTTGTTGTTGTTGTTGTTGTTTTTTATTTGACGATGTTGTTGTTGTTGTTTATTTGACGTTGTTGTTTTTGTTATTGTTGTTGTTGTTGTTGTTGTTGCTTATTTGACGTTGTTGTTGTTGTTGTTTATTTGACGTTGTTGTTGTTGTTTATTTGACGTTGTTGTTGTTGTTGTTTATTTGACGTTGTTGTTGTTGTTATTTAATAGACGTTGTTGTTGTTGTTATTGTTTATTTGACATTGTTGTTGTTGTTGTTGTTTATTTGACGTTGTTATTGTTGTTTATTTGACGTTGTTTTTGTTATTTGACGTTGTTGTCGTTGTTGTTGTTACTTATTTGACGTTGTTGTTATTGTTGCTATTTATTTGACGTTTTTGTTGTTGTTTATTTGACGTTGTTGTTGTTGTTGTTTATTTGACGTTGTTGTTGTTTATTTGACATTGTTGTTGTTGTATTTGTTGTTGTTGTTATTGTTGTTGCTTATTTGACGTTGTTGTTATTGTTGTTGTTTATTTGACGTTGTTATTGTTATATTTGTTGTTGTTGTTGTTGTTGTTGTATTTGGTGTTGTTGTTGCTTATTTGACGTTGTTGTTATCGTTGCTATTTATTTGATGTTGTTGTTGTTTATGTGACGTTGTTATTGTTGCTTATTTGACGTTGTTTTTGTCATTTGACGTTGTTGTTGTTGTATTTGTTGTTGTTGTTGTTGTTGTTGCTTATTTGACATTGTTGTTATTGTTGCTATTTATTTGACGTTATTGTTGTTGTTTATTTGACGTTGTTGTTGTTGTTGTTGTTTATTTGACGTTATTGTTATTGTTGTTGTTTATTTGACGTTGTTGTTGTTGTACTTGTTGTTGTTGTTATTGTTGTTGCTTATTTGACGTTGTTGTTATTGTTGTTGTTTATTTGACATTGTTTTTGTTATTTGACGTTGTTCTTGTTGTATTTGTTGTTGTTGTTATTGTTGTTGCTTATTTGACGTTGTTGTTATCATTGCTATTTATTTGACGTTGTTGTTGTTGTTTATTTGACGTTGTTATTGTTGTTTATTTGACGTTGTTGTCGTTGTTGTTGTTTATTTGACGTTGTTGTTGTTGTTATTCATTTGACGTTGTTGTTGTTGTTGTTTATTTGACGTTGTTATTGTTGTTGTTGTTTATTTGACGTTGTTGTTGTTGTAGTTGTTTATTTGACGTTGTTGTTGTCGTTGTTTTTGTTGCTTATTTGTCGTTGTTGTTGTTATTTATTTGACGTTGTTGTTGTTGTTTATTTGACATTGTTGTTGTTGACGTTGTTGTTGTTGTTGTTTATTTAACGTTGTTGTTGTTGTTGTTTATTTGACGTTGTTGTTGTTGTTGACGTTGTTGTTGTTGTTTATTTGATGTTGTTGTTGTTGTTGACATAGTTGTTGTTGTTTATTTGACGTTGTTGTTGTTGTTGACGTTGTTTTTTATTTGACATTGTTGTTGTTGTTTATTTGACGTTGTTGTTGTTGTTGTTGACGTTGTTGTTGTTGTTGTTGTTGTTGTTGTTTATTAGATGTTGTTGTTGTTGTTTATTTGACATTGTTGTTGTTGTTGACGGTGTTGTTGTTGTTTATTTGACATTGTTTTTGTTATTTGACGTTGTTGTTGCTTATTTGACGTTATTGTTATTATTTCTATTTATTTGACGTTGTTGTTGTTGTTTATTTGACGTTGTTGTTGTTATTTATTTGACGTTGTTGTCGTTGTTGTTATTTATTTGACGTTGTTGTTGTTGTTGTATTTGTTGTTGTTGTTATTGTTGTTGCTTATTTGACGTTGTTGTTGTTGTTGTTGATGTTGTTGTGGTTTTTTATTTGACGTTGTTGTTGTTGTTTATTTGACGTTGTTGTTGTTGTTATTGTTGTTGTTGTTGTTTATTTGACGTTGTTGTTGTTGTTGTTCATTGGACGTTGTTGTTGTTGTTTATTTGATGTTGTTTTGGTTGTTGTTGTTTATTTGACGTTGTTTTTGTTTTTTATTTGACGTTGTTGTTGTTGACATTGTTGTTGTTGTTGTTTATTTGACGTTGTTGTTGTTGTTTATCTGACGTAGTTGTTGTTATTGACGTTGTTGTTGTTGTTTATTTGACGTTTTTGTTGTTGTTGATGTTGTTGTTGTTGTTGTTGTTTTTTATTTGACGATGTTGTTGTTGTTGTTGTTTATTTGACATTGTTGTTTTTGTTATTGTTGTTGTTGTTGTTGTTGTTTATTTGACGTTGTTGTTGTTGTTGTTTATTTGACGTTGTTGTTGTTGTTGTTTATTTGACGTTGTTGTTGTTGTTGTTTATTTGACGTTGTTGTTGTTGTTATTTATTTGACGTTGTTGTTGTTGTTGTTATTGTTTATTTGACATTGTTGTTGTTGTTGTTTATTTGACGTTGTTTTTGTTATTTGACGTTGTTGTCGTTGTCGTTGTTGCTTATTTGACGTTGTTGTTATTGTTGCTATTTATTTGACGTTGTTGTTGTTGTTTATTTGACGTTGTTGTTGTTGTTGTTTATTTGACGTTGTTGTTGTTGTTGTTATTTATTTGACATTGTTGTTGTTGTATTTGTTGTTGTTGTTATTGTTGTTGCTTATTTGACGTTGTTGTTATTGTTGTTGTTTATTTGACGTTGTTTTTGTTATTTGACGTTGTTGTTGTTGTTGTTGTTGTATTTGGTGTTGTTGTTGCTTATTTGACGTTGTTGTTATCGTTGCTATTTATTTGATGTTGTTGTTGTTTATGTGACGTTGTTATTGTTGCTTATTTGACGTAGTTTTTGTTATTTGACGTTGTTGTTGTTGTATTTGTTGTTGTTGTTGTTGTTGTTGTTTATTTGACATTGTTGTTATTGTTGCTATTTATTTGACGTTATTGTTGTTGTTGTTTATTTGACGTTGTTGTTGTTGTTGTTTATTTGACGTTATTGTTATTGTTGTTGTTTATTTGACGTTGTTGTTGTTGTACTTGTTGTTGTTGTTATTGTTGTTGCTTATTTGACGTTGTTGTTATTGTTGTTGTTTATTTGACATTGTTTTTGTTATTTGACGTTGTTGTTGTTGTATTTGTTGTTCTTGTTGTTGTTGTTGTTGCTTATTTGACGTTGTTGTTATCGTTGCTATTTATTTGACGTTGTTGTTGTTGTTGTTGTTTATTTGACGTTGTTGTTGTTGTTTATTTGACGTTGTTGTCGTTGTTGTTGTTTATTTGACGTTGTTGTTGTTGTTGTTGTTGTTGTATTTGTTGTTGTTGTTATTGTTGTTGCTTATTTGACACTGTTGTTGTTGTTGTTTATTTGACGTTGTGGTTGTTGTTGTTTATTTGATGTTGTTTTAGTTGTTGTTGTTTATTTGACATTGTTGTTGTTTTTTATTTGACGTTGTTGTTGTTGACATTGTTGTTGTTGTTGTTGTTTATTTGACGTTGTTGTTGTTTATTTGACGTAGTTGTTGTTATTGACGTTGTTGTTGTTGTTGTTGTTTATTTGACGTTTTTCTTGTTGTTGATGTTGTTGTTGTTGTTATTGTTTTTTATTTGACGTTGTTGTTGTTGTTTATTTGACGTTGTTGTTGTTGTTATTGTTATTGTTGTTGTTGTTGTTTATTTGACGTTGTTGTTGTTGTTGTTTATTTGACGTTGTTGTTGTTGTTTATTTGACGTTGTTGTTGTTGTTGTTTATTTGACGTTGTTGTTGTTGTTATTTATTTGACATTGTTGTTGTTGTTGTTATTGTTTATTTGACGTTGTTGTTTTTGTTGTTGTTTATTTGACGTTGTTATTGTTGTTTATTTGACGTTGTTTTTGTTATTTGACGTTGTTGTTGTTGTTGTTGTATTTGTTGTTGTTGTTTATTTGACGTTATTGTTGTTGTTGTTGTTTATTTGACGTTGTTGTTGTTGTTGTTGTTTATTTAACGTTGTTGTTGTTGTATTTGTTGTTGTTGTTATTGTTGTTGCTTATTTGACGTTGTTGTTATTGTTGTTGTTTATTTGACGTTGTTGTTGTTGTTATTCATTTGACGTTGTTGTTGTTGTTTATTTGACGTTGTTATTGTTGTTGTTGTTTATTTGACATTGTTGTTGTTGTTGTTGTTTATTTGACGTTGTTGTTGTTGTTTTTGTTGTTTATTTGTCGTTGTTATTTATTTGACGTTGTTGTTGTTGTTGTTTATTTGACATTGTTGTTGTTGACGTTGTTGTTGTTGTTGTTTATTTAACGTTGTTGTTGTTGTTTATTTGACGTTGTTGTTGTTGTTGACGTTGTTGTTGTTGTTGTTTATTTGATGTTGTTGTTGTTGTTGACATGGTTGTTGTTGTTTATTTGGCGTTGTTGTTGTTGTTGTTGACGTTGTTTTTTATTTGACATTGTTGTTGTTGTTTATTTGACGTTGTTGTTGTTGTTGACGTTGTTGTTGTTGTTGTTGTTTATTAGATGTTGTTGTTGTTGTTTATTTGACATTGTTGTTGTTGTTGACGGTGTTGTTGTTGTTGTTGTTGTTTATTTGAAATTGTTTTTGTTATTTGACGTTGTTGTTGTTGTTGTTACTTATTTGACGTTGTTGTTATTGTTTCTATTTATTTGACGTTGTTATTGTTGTTTTTGTTTATTTGACGTTGTTGTTGTTATTTATTTGACGTTGTTTGCGTTGTTGTTGTTTATTTGACGTTGTTGTTGTTGTTGTTGTATTTGTTGTTGTTGTTATTGTTGTTGCTTATTTGACGTTGTTGTTGTTGTTGTTTATTTGACATTGTTGTTGTTGTTGTTGTTTATTTGATGTTGTTTTAGTTAATGTTGTTTATTTGACGTTGTTGTTGTTGTTGTTGTTGTTTATTTGACGTTGTTGTTGTTGTTGTTTATTTGACGTAGTTGTTGTTGTTGTTGTTTATTTGACGTTGTTGTTGTTGTTTATTTGACGTAGTTGTTGTTATTGATGTTGTTGTTGTTGTTGTTTATTTGATGTTTTTGTTGTTGTTGTTGATGTTGTTGTGGTTTTTTATTTGACGTTGTTGTTGTTGTTTATTTGACGTTGTTGTTGTTGTTATTGTTGTTGTTGTTGTTTATTTGACGTTGTTGTTGTTGTTGTTGTTCATTGGACGTTGTTGTTGTTGTTGTTTATTTGATGTTGATTTGGTTGTTGTTGTTTATTTGACGTTGTTGTTGTTTTTTATTTGACGTTGTTGTTGTTGACATTGTTGTTGTTGTTGTTGTTTATTTGACGTTGTTGTTGTTGTTTATCTGACGTAGTTGTTGTTATTGACGTTGTTGTTGTTGTTTATTTGACGTTTTTGTTGTTGTTGATGTTGTTGTTGTTGTTGTTGTTTTTTATTTGACGTTGTTGTTGTTGTTGTTGTTTATTTGACGTTGTTGTTTTTGTTATTGTTGTTGTTGTTGTTGTTGTTGTTTATTTGACGTTGTTGTTGTTTATTTGACGTTGTTGTTGTTGTTGTTTATTTGACGTTGTTGTTGTTGTTGTTTATTTGAGGTTGTTGTTGTTGTTATTTATTTGACGTTGTTGTTGTTGTTATTGTTTATTTGACATTGTTGTTGTTGTTGTTGTTTATTTGACGTTGTTATTGTTGTTTATTTGACGTTGTTTTTGTTATTTGACGTTGTTGTCATTGTTGTTATTGCTTATTTGACGTTGTTGTTATTGTTGCTATTTATTTGACGTTGTTGTTGTTGTTTATTTGACGTTGTTGTTGTTGTTTATTTGACGTTGTTGTTGTTGTTGTTGTTTATTTGACGTTGTTGTTGTTGTATGTGTTGTTGTTGTTATTGTTGTTGCTTATTTGACGTTGTTGTTATTGTTGTTGTTTATTTGACGTTGTTTTTGTTATTTGACGTTGTTGTTGTTGTTGTTGTTGTATTTGGTGTTGTTGTTGTTGTTGCTTATTTGACGTTGTTTTTGTTATTTGACGTTGTTGTTGTTGTTGTTGTATTTGGTGTTGTTGTTGTTGTTGCTTATTTGACGTTGTTGTTATCGTTGCTATTTATTTGATGTTGTTGTTGTTTATGTGACGTTGTTATTGTTGCTTATTTGACGTTGTTTTTGTTATTTGACGTTTTTGTTGTTGTATTTGTTGTTGTTGTTGTTGTTGCTTATTTGACATTGTTGTTATTGTTGCTATTTATTTGACGTTATTGTTGTTGTTGTTTATTTGACGTTGTTGTTGTTGTTGTTTATTTGACGTTGTTGTTATTGTTGTTGTTTATTTGACGTTGTTGTTGTTGTACTTGTTGTTGTTGTTGTTATTGTTGTTGCTTATTTGACGTTGTTGTTATTTATTAGACATTGTTTTTGTTATTTGACGTTGTTGTTGTTGTATTTGTTGTTGTTGTTGTTGTTGCATATTTGACGTTGTTGTTATCGTTGCTATTTATTTGACGTTGTTGTTGTTGTTGTTGTTTATTTGACGTTGTTGTTTATTTGACGTTGTTGTCGTTGTTGTTGTTTATTTGACGTTGTTGTTGTTGTTGTTGTATTTGTTGTTGTTGTTATTGTTGTTGCTTATTTGACACTGTTGTTGTTGTTGTTGTTGTTTATTTGACGTTGTGGTTGTTGTTGTTTATTTGATGTTGTTTTAGTTGTTGTTGTTTATTTGACGTTGTTGTTGTTTTTTATTTGACGTTGTTGTTGTTGACATTGTTGTTGTTGTTGTTGTTGTTTATTTGACGTTGTTGTTGTTTATTTGACGTAGTTGTTGTTATTGACGTTGTTGTTGTTGTTGTTGTTTATTTGACGTTTTTGTTGTTGTTGATGTTGTTGTTGTTATTGTTTTTTATTTGACGTTGTTGTTGTTGTTTATTTGACGTTGTTGTTGTTGTTATTGTTATTGTTGTTGTTGTTGTTGTTTATTTGACGTTGTTGTTGTTGTTTATTTGACGTTGTTGTTGTTGTTGTTTATTTAACGTTGTTGTTGTTGTTATTTATTTGACATTGTTGTTGTTGTTATTGTTATTGTTTATTTGACGTTGTTGTTTTTGTTGTTGTTTATTTGACGTTGTTATTGTTGTTTATTTGACGCTGTTTTTGTTATTTGACGTTGTTGTTGTTGTTGTTGTTGTATTTGTTGTTGTTGTTATTGTTGCTTATTTGACGTTGTTGTTATTGTTGCTATTTATTTGACGTTGTTGTTGTTGTTGTTGTTGTTTATTTGACGTTATTGTTGTTGTTGTAGTTTATTTGACGTTGTTGTTGTTGTTTATTTAACGTTGTTGTTGTTGTATTTGTTGTTGTTGTTATTGTTGTTGCTTATTTGACGTTGTTGTTTCTGTTGTTGTTTATTTGACGTTGTTGTTGTTGTTATTCATTTGACATTGTTGTTGTTGTTTATTTGACGTTGTTATTGTTGTTGTTGTTTATTTGACGTTGTTGTTCTTGTTGTTTATTTGACGTTGTTGTTGTCGTTGTTTTTGTTGTTTATTTGTCGTTGTTATTTATTTGACGTTGTTGTTGTTGTTTATTTGACATTGTTGTTGTTGACGTTGTTGTTGTTGTTGTTTATTTAACGTTGTTGTTGTTGTTTATTTGACGTTGTTGTTGTTTTTGACGTTGTTGTTGTTGTTGTTGTTTATTTGATGTTGTTGTTGTTGTTGACATAGTTGTTGTTGTTTATTTGACGTTGTTGTTGTTGTTGACGTTTTTTTGTTATTTGACATTGTTGTTGTTGTTTATTTGACGTTGTTGTTGTTGTTGACGTTGTTGTTGTTGTTGTTGTTTATTAGATGTTGTTGTTGTTTATTTGACATTGTTGTTGTTGTTGACGGTGTTGTTATTGTTGTTGTTTAATGGACATTGTTTTTGTTATTTGACGTTGTTGTTGTTGTTGTTGTTTATTTGACGTTGTGGTTGTTGTTGTTTATTTGATGTTGTTTTAGTTGTTGTTGTTTATTTGACGTTGTTGTTGTTTTTTATTTGACGTTGTTGTTGTTGACATTTTTGTTGTTTTTGTTGTTTATTTGACGTTGTTGTTGTTTATTTGACGTAGTTGTTGTTATTGACGTTGTTGTTGTTGTTGTTTATTTGACGTTTTTGTTGTTGTTGATGTTGTTGTTGTTGTTATTGTTTTTTATTTGACGTTGTTGTTGTTGTTTATTTGACGTTGTTGTTGTTGTTATTGTTATTGTTGTTGTTGTTGTTGATTATTTGACGTTGTTGTTGTTGTTGTTGTTTATTTGACGTTGTTGTTGTAGTTTATTTGACGTTGTTGTTGTTGTTTATTTGACGTTGTTGTTGTTGTTATTTATTTGACATTGTTGTTGTTGTTGTTGTTATTGTTTATTTGACGTTGTTGTTTTTGTTGTTGTTTATTTGACGTTGTTATTGTTGTTTATTTGACGTTGTTTTTGTTATTTGACGTTGTTGTTGTTGTTGTATTTGTTGTTGTTGTTATTGTTGCTTATTTGAGGTTGTTGTTATTGTTGCTATTTATTTGACGTTGTTGTTGTTGTTGTTGTTGTTTATTTGACGTTATTGTTGTTGTTGTTGTTGTTGTTTATTTGACGTTGTTGTTGTTGTTGTTTATTTAACGTTGTTGTTGTTGTATTTGTTGTTGTTGTTATTGTTGTTGCTTATTTGACGTTGTTGTTATTGTTGTTGTTTATTTGACGTTGTTGTTGTTGTTATTCATTTGACGTTGTTGTTGTTGTTTATTTGACGTTGTTATTGTTGTTGTTGTTTATTTGACGTTGTTGTTGTTGTTGTTTATTTGACGTTGTTGTCGTCGTTGTTTTTGTTGTTTATTTGTCGTTGTTATTTATTTGACGTTGTTGTTGTTGTTTATTTGAAATTGTTGTTGTTGACGTTGTTGTTGTTGTTGTTTATTTAACGTTGTTGTTGTTGTTTATTTGACGTTGTTGTTGTTGTTGACGTTGTTGTTGTTGTTTATTTGATGTTGTTGTTGTTGTTGACATGGTTGTTGTTGTTTATTTGACGTTGTTGTTGTTGACGTTGTTTTTTATTTGACATTGTTGTTGTTGTTTATTTGACGTTGTTGTTGTTGTTGACGTTGTTGTTGTTGTTGTTGTTTATTAGATGTTGTTGTTGTTGTTTATTTGACATTGTTGTTGTTGTTGACGGTGTCCTTGTTGTTGTTTATTTGACATTGTTTTTGTTATTTGACGTTGTTGTTGTTGTTGACGTTGTTGTTGTTGTTGTTTATTAGATGTTGTTGTTGTTTATTTGACATTGTTGTTGTTGTTGACGGTGTCCTTGTTGTTGTTTATTTGACATTGTTTTTGTTATTTGACGTTGTTGTTGTTGTTGTTGTTGTTGCTTATTTGACGTTGTTGTTATTGTTTCTATTTATTTGACGTTGTTGTTTATTTGATGTTGTTGTTGTTATTTATTTGACGTTGTTATCGTTGTTGTTGTTTATTTGACGTTGTTGTTGTTGTTGTATTTGTTGTTGTTGTTATTGTTGTTGCTTATTTGACGTTGTTGTTGTTGTTGTTTATTTGACGTTGTTGTTGTTGTTGTTGTTTATTTGATGTTGTTTTAGTTAATGTTGTTTATTTGACGTTGTTGTTGTTGTTGTTGTTTATTTGACGTTGTTGTTGTTGTTTATTTGACGTAGTTTTTGTTGTTGTTTATTTGACATTGTTGTTGTTGTTTATTTGACGTAGTTGTTGTTATTAATGTTGTTGTTGTTGTTTATTTGACGTTTTTGTTGTTGTTGTTGATGTTGTTGTGGTTTTTTATTTGACGTTGTTGTTGTTATTTATTTGACGTTGTTGTTGTTGTTATTGTTGTTGTTGTTGTTGTTTATTTGACGTTGTTGTTGTTGTTATTGTTGTTGTTGTTGTTTATTTGACGTTGTTGTTGTTGTTGTTCATTGGACGTTGTTGTTGTTGTTGTTTATTTGATGTTGTTTTGGTTGTTGTTGTTTATTTGACATTGTTGTTGTTTTTTATTTGACGTTGTTGTTGTTGACATTGTTGTTGTTGTTGTTTATTTGACGTTGTTGTTGTTGTTTATCTGACGTAGTTGTTGTTATTGACGTTGTTGTTGTTGTTTATTATACGTTTTTGTTGTTGTTAATGTTGTTGTTGTTGTTGTTTATTTGACGTTGTTGTTGTTGTTGTTGTTTATTTGACGTTGTTGTTTTTGTTATTGTTGTTGTTGTTGTTGTTGTTGTTTATTTGATATTGTTGTTTATTTGACGTTGTTGTTGTTGTTTATTTGACGTTGTTGTTGTTGTTGTTTATTTGACGTTGTTGTTGTTGTTATTTATTTGACGTTGTTGTTGTTGTTGTTATTGTTTATTTGACATTGTTGTTGTTGTTGTTGTTTATTTGACGTTGTTATTGTTGTTGATTTGACGTTGTTTTTGTTATTTGACGTTGTTGTCGTTGGTGTTGTTGCTTATTTGACGTTGTTGTTATTGTTGCTATTTATTTGAGGTTGTTGTTGTTTATTTGACGTTGTTGTTGTTGTTGTTTATTTGACGTTGTTGTTGTTGTTGTTGTTGTTTATTTGACGTTGTTGTTGTTGTATTTGTTGTTGTTGTTATTGTTGTTGCTTATTTGACGTTGTTGTTATTGTTGTTGTTTATTTGACGTTGTTTTTGTTATTTGACGTTGTTGTTGTTGTTGTTGTTGTTGTTGTTGTATTTGGTGTTGTTGTTGCTTATTTGACGTTGTTGTTATCGTTGCTATTTATTTGATGTTGTTGTTGTTTATGTGACGTTGTTATTGTTGCTTATTTGATGTTGTTTTTGTTATTTGACGTTGTTGTTGTTGTATTTGTTGTTGTTGTTGTTGTTGCTTATTTGACATTGTTGTTATTGTTGCTATTTATTTGACGTTATTATTGTTGTTGTTTATTTGACGTTGTTGTTGTTGTTGTTTATTTGACGTTATTGTTATTGTTGTTGTTTATTTGACGTTGTTGTTGTTGTACTTGTTGTTGTTGTTATTGTTGTTGCTTATTTGACGTTGTTGTTATTATTGTTGTTTATTTGACATTGTTTTTGTTATTTGACGTTGTTGTTGTTGTATTTGTTGTTCTTGTTGTTGTTGTTGTTGCTTATTTGACGTTGTTGTTATCGTTGCTATTTATTTGACGTTGTTGTTGTTGTTGTTTATTTGACGTTGTTGTTGTTGTTTATTTGACGTTGTTGTCGTTGTTGTTGTTTATTTGACGTTGTTGTTGTTGTTGTTGTTGTTGTTGTATTTGTTGTTGTTGTTATTGTTGTTGCTTATTTGACACTGTTGTTGTTGTTGTTGTTGTTTATTTGACGTTGTGGTTGTTGTTGTTTATTTGATGTTGTTTTTGTTGTTGTTGTTTATTTGACGTTGTTGTTGTTTTTTATTTGACGTTGTTGTTGTTGACATTGTTGTTGTTGTTGTAGTTTATTTGACGTTGTTGTTGTTTATTTGACGTAGTTGTTGTTATTGACGTTGTTGTTGTTTATTTGACGTTTTTGTTGTTGTTGATGTTGTTGTTGTTGTTATTGTTTTTTATTTGACGTTGTTGTTGTTGTTTATTTGACGTTGTTGTTGTTGTTATTGTTATTGTTGTTGTTGTTGTTGTTTATTTGACGTTGTTGTTGTTGTTGTTTATTTGACGTTGTTGTTGTTGTTTATTTGACGTTGTTGTTGTTGTTGTTTATTTGACGTTGTTGTTGTTGTTATTTATTTGACATTGTTGTTGTTGTTGTTATTGTTTATTTGACGTTGTTGTTTTTGTTGTTGTTTATTTGACGTTGTTATTGTTGTTTATTTGACGTTGTTTTTGTTATTTGACGTTGTTGTTGTTGTTGTTGTATTTGTTGTTGTTGTTTATTTGACGTTATTGTTGTTGTTGTTGTTTATTTGACGTTGTTGTTGTTGTTGTTGTTGTTTATTTAACGTTGTTGTTGTTGTATTTGTTGTTGTTGTTATTGTTGTTGCTTATTTGACGTTGTTGTTATTGTTGTTGTTTATTTGACGTTGTTGTTGTTGTTATTCATTTGACGTTGTTGTTGTTGTTTATTTGACGTTGTTATTGTTGTTGTTGTTTATTTGACATTGTTGTTGTTGTTGTTTATTTGACGTTGTTGTTGTTGTTTTTGTTGTTTATTTGTCGTTGTTATTTATTTGACGTTGTTGTTGTTGTTTATTTGACATTGTTGTTGTTGACGTTGTTGTTGTTGTTGTTTATTTAACGTTGTTGTTGTTGTTTATTTGACGTTGTTGTTGTTGTTGTTGACGTTGTTGTTGTTGTTGTTTAATTGATGTTGTTGTTGTTGTTGACATGGTTGTTGTTGTTTATTTGACGTTGTTGTTGTTGACGTTGTTTTTTATTTGACATTGTTGTTGTTGTTTATTTGACGTTGTTGTTGTTGTTGACGTTGTTGTTGTTGTTGTTGTTTATTAGATGTTGTTGTTGTTTATTTGACATTGTTGTTGTTGTTGACGGTGTTGTTGTTGTTGTTGTTGTTGTTTATTTGACATTGTTTTTGTTATTTGACGTTGTTGTTGTTGTTACTTATTTGACGTTGTTGTTATTGTTTCTATTTATTTGACGTTGTTATTGTTGTTTTTGTTTATTTGACGTTGTTGTTGTTATTTATTTGACGTTGTTTGCGTTGTTGTTGTTTATTTGACGTTGTTGTTGTTGTTGTTGTATTTGTTGTTGTTGTTATTGTTGTTGCTTATTTGACGTTGTTGTTGTTGTTGTTTATTTGACGTAGTTGTTGTTGTTGTTTATTTGATGTTGTTTTAGTTAATGTTGTTTATTTGACGTTGTTGTTGTTGTTGTTGTTTATTTGACGTTGTTATTGTTGTTGTTTATTTGACGTAGTTGTTGTTGTTGTTGTTTATTTGACGTTGTTGTTGTTGTTTATTTGACGTAGTTGTTGTTATTGATGTTGTTGTTGTTGTTGTTTATTTGATGTTTTTGTTGTTGTTGTTGATGTTGTTGTGGTTTTTTATTTGACGTTGTTGTTGTTGTTTATTTGACGTTGTTGTTGTTGTTATTGTTGTTGTTGTTGTTTATTTGACGTTGTTGTTGTTGTTGTTGTTCATTGGACGTTGTTGTTGTTGTTGTTTATTTGATGTTGATTTGGTTGTTGTTGTTTATTTGACGTTGTTGTTGTTTTTTATTTGACGTTGTTGTTGTTGACATTGTTGTTGTTGTTGTTTATTTGACGTTGTTGTTGTTGTTTATCTGACGTAGTTGTTGTTATTGACGTTGTTGTTGTTGTTTATTTGACGTTTTTGTTGTTGTTGATGTTGTTGTTGTTGTTGTTTTTTATTTGACGTTGTTGTTGTTGTTGTTGTTTATTTGACGTTGTTGTTTTTGTTATTGTTGTTGTTGTTGTTGTTTATTTGACGTTGTTGTTGTTGTTGTTGTTTATTTGACGTTGTTGTTGTTGTTGTTTATTTGACGTTGTTGTTGTTGTTGTTGTTTATTTGACGTTGTTGTTGTTGTTATTTATTTGACGTTGTTGTTGTTGTTGTTATTGTTTATTTGACATTGTTGTTGTTGTTGTTGTTTATTTGACGTTGTTATTGTTGTTTATTTGACGTTGTTTTTGTTATTTGACATTGTTGTCGTTGTTGTTGTTGCTTATTTGACGTTGTTGTTATTGTTGCTATTTATTTGACGTTGTTGTTGTTGTTTATTTGACGTTGTTGTTGTTGTTGTTGTTTATTTGACGTTGTTGTTGTTGTTGTTGTTGTTTATTTGACGTTGTTGTTGTTGTATTTGTTGTTGTTGTTATTGTTGTTGCTTATTTGACGTTGAAATTATTGTTGTTGTTTATTTGACGTTGTTTTTGTTATTTGACGTTGTTGTTGTTGTTGTTGTTGTATTTGGTGTTGTTGTTGTTGTTGCTTATTTGACACTGTTGTTGTTGTTTATGTGACGTTGTTATTGTTGCTTATTTGACGTTGTTTTTGTTATTTGACGTTGTTGTTGTTGTATTTGTTGTTGTTGTTGTTGTTGTTGCTTATTTGACATTGTTGTTATTGTTGCTATTTATTTGACGTTATTGTTGTTGTTGTTTATTTGACGTTGTTGTTGTTGTTGTTTATTTGACGTTGTTGTTATTGTTGTTGTTTATTTGACGTTGTTGTTGTTGTACTTGTTGTTGTTGTTATTGTTGTTGCTTATTTGACGTTGTTGTTATTTATTTGACATTGTTTTTGTTATTTAACGTTGTTGTTGTTGTATTTGTTGTTGTTGTTGTTGTTGTTGCTTATTTGACGTTGTTGTTATCGTTGCTATTTATTTGACGTTGTTGTTGTTGTTGTTGTTTATTTGACGTGGTTGTTTATTTGACGTTGTTGTCGTTGTTGTTGTTTATTTGACGTTGTTGTTGTTGTTGTTGTTGTATTTGTTGTTGTTGTTATTGTTGTTGCTTATTTGACACTGTTGTTGTTGTTGTTGTTTATTTGACGTTGTGGTTGTTGTTGTTTATTTGATGTTGTTTTAGTTGTTGTTGTTTATTTGACGTTGTTGTTGTTTTTTATTTGACGTTGTTGTTGTTGACATTGTTGTTGTTGTTGTTTATTTGACGTTGTTGTTGTTTATTTGACGTAGTTGTTGTTATTGATGTTGTTGTTGTTGTTATTTATTTGACGTTTTTGTTGTTGTTGATGTTGTTGTTGTTATTGTTTTTTATTTGACGTTGTTGTTGTTGTTTATTTGACGTTGTTGTTGTTGTTATTGTTATTGTTGTTGTTGTTGTTGTTTATTTGACGCTGTTGTTGTTGTTTATTTGACGTTGTTGTTGTTGTTGTTTATTTAACGTTGTTGTTGTTGTTATTTATTTGACATTGTTGTTGTTGTTTTTATTGTTTATTTGACGTTGTTGTTTTTGTTGTTGTTTATTTGACGTTGTTATTGTTGTTTATTTGACGTTGTTTTTGTTATTTGACGTTGTTGTTGTTGTTGTTGTTGTATTTGTTGTTGTTGTTATTGTTGCTTATTTGACGTTGTTGTTATTGTTGCTATTTATTTGACGTTGTTGTTGTTGTTGTTGTTTATTTGACGTTATTGTTGTTGTTGTAGTTTATTTGACGTTGTTGTTGTTGTTGTTTATTTAACGTTGTTGTTGTTGTATTTGTTGTTGTTGTTATTGTTGTTGCTTATTTGACGTTGTTGTTATTGTTGTTGTTTATTTGACGTTGTTGTTGTTGTTATTCATTTGACGTTGTTGTTGTTGTTTATTTGACGTTGTTATTGTTGTTGTTGTTTATTTGACGTTGTTGTTGTTGTTGTTTATTTGACGTTGTTGTTGTCGTTGTTTTTGTTGTTTATTTGTCGTTGTTATTTATTTGACGTTGTTGTTGTTGTTTATTTGACATTGTTGTTGTTGACGTTGTTGTTGTTGTTGTTGTTTATTTAACGTTGTTGTTGTTGTTTATTTGACGTTGTTGTTGTTGTTGACGTTGTTGTTGTTGTTGTTTATTTGATGTTGTTGTTGTTGTTGACATAGTTGTTGTTGTTTATTTGACGTTGTTGTTGTTGTTGACGTTGTTTTTTATTTGACATTGTTGTTGTTGTTTATTTGACGTTGTTGTTGTTGTTGACGTTGTTGTTGTTGTTGTTGTTTATTAGATGTTGTTGTTGTTTATTTGACATTGTTGTTGTTGTTGACGGTGTTGTTGTTGTTGTTGTTTATTGGACATTGTTTTTGTTATTTGACGTTGTTGTTGTTGTTGTTTATTTGACGTTGTGGTTGTTGTTGTTTATTTGATGTTGTTTTAGTTGTTGTTGTTTATTTGACGTTGTTGTTGTTTTTTATTTGACGTTGTTGTTGTTGACATTGTTGTTGTTTTTGTTGTTTATTTGACGTTGTTGTTGTTTATTTGACGTAGTTGTTGTTATTGACGTTGTTGTTGTTGTTGTTTATTTGACGTTTTTGTTGTTGTTGATGTTGTTGTTGTTGTTATTGTTTTTTATTTGACGTTGTTGTTGTTGTTTATTTGACGTTGTTGTTGTTGTTATTGTTATTGTTGTTGTTGTTGTTGATTATTTGACGTTGTTGTTGTTGCTGTTGTTGTTTATTTGACGTTGTTGTTGTTGTTTATTTGACGTTGTTGTTGTTGTTGTTTATTTGACGTTGTTGTTGTTGTTATTTATTTGACATTGTTGTTGTTGTTGTTGTTGTTGTTATTGTTTATTTGACGTTGTTGTTTTTGTTGTTGTTTATTTGACGTTGTTATTGTTGTTTATTTGACGTTGTTTTTGTTATTTGACGTTGTTGTTGTTGTTGTTGTATTTGTTGTTGTTATTGTTGCTTATTTGACATTGTTGTTGTTGTTGTTGTTGTTGTTTATTTGACGTTATTGTTGTTGTTGTTGTTGTTGTTTATTTGACGTTGTTGTTGTTGTTGTTGTTGTTTATTTAACGTTGTTGTTGTTGTATTTGTTGTTGTTGTTATTGTTGTTGCTTATTTGACGTTGTTGTTATTGTTGTTGTTTATTTGACGTTGTTGTTGTTGTTATTCATTTGACGTTGTTGTTGTTGTTTATTTGACGTTGTTATTGTTGTTGTTGTTTATTTGACGTTGTTGTTGTTGTTGTTTATTTGACGTTGTTGTTGTCGTTGTTTTTGTTGTTTATTTGTCGTTGTTATTTATTTGACGTTGTTGTTGTTGTTTATTTGACATTGTTGTTGTTGACGTTGTTGTTGTTGTTGTTGTTTATTTAACGTTGTTTTTGTTGTTTATTTGACGTTGTTGTTGTTGTTGACGTTGTTGTTGTTGTTTATTTGATGTTGTTGTTGTTGACATGGTTGTTGTTGTTTATTTGACGTTGTTGTTGCTGTTGACATGTTTTTTATTTGACATTGTTGTTGTTGTTTATTTGACGTTGTTGTTGTTGTTGACGTTGTTGTTGTTGTTGTTATTGTTTATTAGATGTTGTTGTTGTTGTTTATTTGACATTGTTGTTGTTGTTGACGGTGTTGTTGTTGTTGTTGTTTATTTGACATTGTTTTTGTTATTTGACGTTGTTGTTGTTGTTTTTGTTGTTGCTTATTTGACGTTGTTGTTATTGTTTCTATTTATTTGACGTTGTTGTTTATTTGATGTTGTTGTTGTTATTTATTTGACGTTGTTATCGTTGTTGTTGTTTATTTGACGTTGTTGTTGTTGTTGTATTTGTTGTTGTTGTTATTGTTGTTGCTTATTTGACGTTGTTGTTGTTGTTGTTTTTTTGACGTTGTTGTTGTTGTTGTTGTTTATTTGATGTTGTTTTAGTTAATGTTGTTTATTTGACGTTGTTGTTGTTGTTGTTGTTGTTTATTTGACGTTGTTGTTGTTGTTTATTTGACGTAGTTTTTGTTGTTGTTTATTTGACATTGTTGTTGTTGTTTATTTGACGTAGTTGTTGTTATTGATGTTGTTGTTGTTGTTTATTTGACGTTTTTGTTGTTGTTGTTGATGTTGTTGTGGTTTTTTATTTGACGTTGTTGTTGTTGTTTATTTGACGTTGTTGTTGTTGTTATTGTTGTTGTTGTTGTTTATTTGACGCTGTTGTTGTTGTTATTGTTGTTGTTGTTGTTTATTTGACGTTGTTGTTGTTGTTGTTCATTGGACGTTGTTGTTGTTATTGTTTATTTGATGTTGTTTTGGTTGTTGTTGTTTATTTGACATTGTTGTTGTTTTTTATTTGACGTTGTTGTTGTTGACATTGTTATTGTTGTTGTTTATTTGACGTTGTTGTTGTTGTTGTTTATCTGACGTAGTTGTTGTTATTGACGTTGTTGTTGTTGTTTATTTGACGTTTTTGTTGTTGTTATTTATTTGACGTTGTTGTTGTTGTTGTTATTGTTTATTTGTCATTGTTGTTGTTGTTGTTGTTTATTTGACGTTATTATTGTTGTTTATTTGACGTTGTTTTTGTTATTTGACGTTGTTGTCGTTGTTGTTGTTGCTTATTTGACGTTGTTGTTATTGTTGCTATTTATTTGACATTGTTGTTGTTGTTTATTTGACGTTGTTGTTGTTGTTGTTGTTTATTTGACGTTGTTGTTGTTTATTTGACGTTGTTGTTGTTGTATTTGTTGTTGTTGTTATTGTTGTTGCTTATTTGACGTTGTTGTTATTGTTATTGTTTATTTGACGTTGTTTTTGTTATTTGACTTTGTTGTTGTTGTTGTTGTTGTATTTGGTGTTGTTGTTGTTGTTGCTTATTTGACGTTGTTGTTATCGTTGCTATTTATTTGATGTTGTTGTTGTTTATGTGACGTTGTTATTGTTGCTTATTTGACGTTGTTTTTGTTATTTGACGTTGTTGTTGTTGTATTTGTTGTTGTTGTTGTTGTTGTTGTTGTTGCTTATTTGACATTGTTGTTATTGTTGCTATTTATTTGACGTTATTGTTGTTGTTGTTTATTTGACGTTGTTGTTGTTGTTGTTTATTTAACGTTGTTGTTATTGTT
Organism: Vicia faba; assembly: GCA_948472305.1. NCBI lineage: Eukaryota > Viridiplantae > Streptophyta > Magnoliopsida > Fabales > Fabaceae > Vicia > Vicia faba. Next base: position 404,871,738 of record OX451739.1, on the reverse strand, counting down.
GTTGTTTATTTGACGTTGTTGTTGTTGTACTTGTTGTTGTTGTTATTGTTGTTGCTTATTTGACGTTGTTGTTATTGTTGTTGTTTATTTGACATTGTTTTTGTTATTTGACGTTGTTGTTGTTGTATTTGTTGTTGTTGTTGTTGTTGTTGTTGCTTATTTGACGTTGTTGTTATCGTTGCTATTTATTTGACGTTGTTGTTGTTGTTGTTGTTTATTTGACGTTGTTGTTGTTTATTTGACGTTGTTGTCGTTGTTGTTGTTTATTTGACGTTGATGTTGTTGTTGTTGTTGTATTTGTTGTTGTTGTTATTGTTGTTGCTTATTTGACACTGTTGTTGTTGTTGTTTATTTGACGTTGTGGTTGTTGTTGTTTATTTGATGTTGTTTTAGTTGTTGTTGTTTATTTGACGTTGTTGTTGTTTTTTATTTGACGTTGTTGTTGTTGACATTGTTGTTGTTGTTGTTGTTTATTTGACGTTGTTGTTGTTTATTTGACGTAGTTGTTGTTATTGACGTTGTTGTTGTTGTTGTTTATTTGACGTTTTTGTTGTTGTTGATGTTGTTGTTGTTGTTATTGTTTTTTATTTGACGTTGTTGTTGTTGTTTATTTGACGTTGTTGTTGTTGTTATTGTTATTGTTGTTGTTGTTGTTGTTTATTTGACGTTGTTGTTGTTGTTGTTTATTTGACGTTATTGTTGTTGTTTATTTGACGTTGTTGTTGTTGTTGTTTATTTGACGTTGTTGTTGTTGTTATTTATTTGACATTGTTGTTGTTGTTGTTATTGTTTATTTGACGTTGTTGTTTTTGTTGTTGTTTATTTGACGTTGTTATTGTTGTTTATTTGATGTTGTTTTTGTTATTTGACATTGTTGTAGTTGTTGTTGTTGTTGTATTTGTTGTTGTTGTTATTGTTGCTTATTTGAAGTTGTTGTTATTGTTGCTATTTATTTGACGTTGTTGTTGTTGTTGTTGTTTATTTGACGTTATTGTTGTTGTTGTTTATTTGACGTTGTTGTTGTTGTTGTTTATTTAATGTTGTTGTTGTTGTATTTGTTGTTGTTGCTTATTTGACGTTGTTGTTATTGTTGTTGTTTATTTGACGTTGTTGTTGTTGTTATTCATTTGACGTTGTTGTTGTTGTTTATTTGACGTTGTTATTGTTGTTGTTGTTTATTTGACGTTGTTGTTGTTGTTGTTGTTGTTGTTTATTTGACGTTGTTGTTGTCGTTGTTTTTGTTGTTTATTTGTCGTTGTTATTTATTTGACGTTGTTGTTGTTGTTTATTTGACATTGTTGTTGTTGACGTTGTTGTTGTTGTTGTTTATTTAATGTTGTTGTTGTTGTTTATTTGACGTTGTTGTTGTTGTTGTTGTTTATTTGATGTTGTTGTTGTTGTTGACATAGTTGTTGTTGTTTATTTGACGTTGTTGTTGTTGTTGACGTTGTTTTTTATTTGACATTGTTGTTGTTGTTTATTTGACGTTGTTGTTGTTGTTGACGTTGTTGTTGTTGTTGTTTATTAGATGTTGTTGTTGTTGTTTATTTGACATTGTTGTTGTTGTTGACGGTGTTGTTATTGTTGTTGTTGTTTATTTGACATTGTTTTTGTTATTTGACGTTGTTGTTGTTGTTGTTGCTTATTTGACGTTGTTGTTATTGTTTCTATTTATTTGACATTGTTGTTGTTGTTTATTTGACGTTGTTGTTGTTATTTATTTGACGTTGTTGTCGTTGTTGTTGTTTATTTGAAGTTGTTGTTGTTGTTGTTGTTGTATTTGTTGTTGTTGTTATTGTTGTTGCTTATTTGACGTTGTTGTTGTTGTTGTTGTTTATTTGACGTTGTTGTTGTTGTTGTTGTTTATTTGATGTTGTTTTAGTTAATGTTGTTTATTTCACGTTGTTGTTGTTGTTTATTTGACGTTGTTGTTGTTGTTTATTTGACGTAGTAGTTGTTGTTGTTGTTTATTTGACGTTGTTGTTGTTGTTGTTTATTTGACGTAGTTGTTGTTATTGATGTTGTTGTTGTTGTTTATTTGACGTTTTTGTTGTTGTTGTTGATGTTGTTGTGGTTTTTTATTTGACGTTGTTGTTGTTGTTTATTTGACGTTGTTGTTGTTGTTATTGTTGTTGTTGTTGTTTATTTGATGTTGTTTTGGTTGTTGTTGTTTATTTGACGTTGTTGTTGTTTTTTATTTGACGTTGTTGTTGTTGACATTGTTGTTGTTGTTGTTTATTTGACGTTGTTGTTGTTGTTTATCTGACGTAGTTGTTGTTATTGACGTTGTTGTTGTTGTTGTTGTTTATTTGATGTTTTTGTTGTTGTTGATGTTGTTGTTGTTGTTGTTGTTTTTTATTTGACGTTGTTGTTGTTGTTTATTTGACGTTGTTGTTGTTGTTGTTTATTTGACGTTATTGTTGTTGTTGTAGTTTATTTGACGTTGTTGTTGTTGTTGTTTATTTAACGTTGTTGTTGTTGTATTTGTTGTTGTTGTTATTGTTGTTGCTTATTTGACGTTGTTGTTATTGTTGTTGTTTATTTGACGTTGTTGTTGTTGTTATTCATTTGACGTTGTTGTTGTTGTTTATTTGACGTTGTTATTGTTGTTGTTGTTTATTTGACGTTGTTGTTGTTGTTGTTTATTTGACGTTGTTGTTGTCGTTGTTTTTGTTGTTTATTTGTCGTTGTTATTTATTTGACGTTGTTGTTGTTTATTTGACATTGTTGTTGTTGACGTTGTTGTTGTTGTTTATTTAACGTTGTTGTTGTTGTTTATTTGACGTTGTTGTTGTTGTTGACGTTGTTGTTGTTGTTGTTTATTTGATGTTGTTGTTGTTGTTGACATAGTTATTGTTGTTTATTTGATGTTGTTGTTGTTGTTGACGTTGTTTTTTATTTGACATTGTTGTTGTTGTTTATTTGACGTTGTTGTTTTTGTTGACGTTGTTGTTGTTGTTGTTGTTGTTGTTTATTAGATGTTGTTGTTGTTTATTTGACATTGTTGTTGTTGTTGACGGTGTTGTTGTTGTTGTTGTTTATTGGACATTGTTTTTGTTATTTGACGTTGTTGTTGATGTTGTTGTTTATTTGACGTTGTGGTTGTTGTTGTTTATTTGATGTTGTTTTAGTTGTTGTTGTTTATTTGACGTTGTTGTTGTTTTTTATTTGACGTTGTTGTTGTTGACATTGTTGTTGTTTTTGTTGTTTATTTGACGTTGTTGTTGTTTATTTGACGTAGTTGTTGTTATTGACGTTGTTGTTGTTGTTGTTGTTTATTTGACGTTTTTGTTGTTGTTGATGTTGTTGTTGTTGTTATTGTTTTTTATTTGACGTTGTTGTTGTTGTTTATTTGACGTTGTTGTTGTTGTTATTGTTATTGTTGTTGTTGTTGTTGTTGATTATTTGACGTTGTTGTTGTTGTTGTTGTTTATTTGACGTTGTTGTTGTTGTTTATTTGACGTTGTTGTTGTTGTTTATTTGACGTTGTTGTTGTTGTTTATTTGACGTTGTTGTTGTTGTTGTTATTTATTTGACGTTGTTGTTGTTGTTGTTGTTGTTATTGTTTATTTGACGTTGTTGTTTTTGTTGTTGTTTATTTGACGTTGTTATTTTTGTTTATTTGACGTTGTTTTTGTTATTTGACGTTGTTGTTGTTGTTGTTGTATTTGTTGTTGTTGTTATTGTTGCTTATTTGACGTTGTTGTTGTTATTGTTGTTGTTGTTGTTTATTTGACGTTATTGTTGTTGTTGTTGTTGTTTATTTGACGTTGTTATTGTTGTTGTTGTTGTTTATTTAACGTTGTTGTTGTTGTATTTGTTGTTGTTGTTATTGTTGTTGCTTATTTGACGTTGTTGTTATTGTTGTTGTTTATTTGACGTTGTTGTTGTTGTTATTCATTTGACGTTGTTGTTGTTGTTTATTTGACGTTGTTATTGTTGTTGTTGTTTATTTGACGTTGTTGTTGTTGTTGTTTATTTGACGTTGTTGTTGTCGTTGTTTTTGTTGTTTATTTGTCGTTGTTATTTATTTGACGTTGTTGTTGTTGTTTATTTGACATTGTTGTTGTTGACGTTGTTGTTATTGTTGTTTATTTAACGTTGTTGTTGTTGTTTATTTGACGTTGTTGTTGTTGTTGACGTTGTTGTTGTTGTTTATTTGATGTTGTTGTTGTTGACATGGTTGTTGTTGTTTATTTGACGTTGTTGTTGCTGTTGACATGTTTTTTATTTGACATTGTTGTTGTTGTTTATTTGACGTTGTTGTTGTTGTTGACGTTGTTGTTGTTGTTGTTGTTGTTGTTGTTGTTTATTAGATGTTGTTGTTGTTGTTTATTTGACATTGTTGTTGTTGTTGACGGTGTTGTTGTTGTTGTTGTTTATTTGACATTGTTTTTGTTATTTGACGTTGTTGTTGTTGTTGTTTTTGTTGTTGCTTATTTGACGTTGTTGTTATTGTTTCTATTTATTTGACGTTGTTGTTTATTTGATGTTGTTGTTGTTATTTATTTGACGTTGTTATCGTTGTTGTTGTTTATTTGACGTTGTTGTTGTTGTTGTATTTGTTGTTGTTGTTATTGTTGTTGCTTATTTGACGTTGTTGTTGTTGTTGTTTTTTTGACGTTGTTGTTGTTGTTGTTGTTGTTTATTTGATGTTGTTTTAGTTAATGTTGTTTATTTGACGTTGTTGTTGTTGTTGTTGTTGTTGTTTATTTGACGTTGTTGTTGTTGTTTATTTGACGTAGTTTTTGTTGTTGTTTATTTGACATTGTTGTTGTTGTTTATTTGACGTAGTTGTTGTTATTGATGTTGTTGTTGTTGTTTATTTGACGTTTTTGTTGTTGTTGTTGATGTTGTTGTGGTTTTTTATTTGACGTTGTTGTTGTTGTTTATTTGACGTTGTTGTTGTTGTTGTTATTGTTGTTGTTGTTGTTTATTTGACGTTGTTGTTGTTGTTATTGTTGTTGTTGTTGTTTATTTGACGTTGTTGTTGTTGTTGTTCATTGGACGTTGTTGTTGTTATTGTTTATTTGATGTTGTTTTGGTTGTTGTTGTTTATTTGACATTGTTGTTGTTTTTTATTTGACGTTGTTGTTGTTGACATTGTTATTGTTGTTGTTTATTTGACGTTGTTGTTGTTGTTGTTTATCTGACGTAGTTGTTGTTATTGACGTTGTTGTTGTTGTTTATTTGACGTTTTTGTTGTTGTTATTTATTTGACGTTGTTGTTGTTGTTGTTATTGTTTATTTGACATTGTTGTTGTTGTTGTTGTTTATTTGACGTTATTATTGTTGTTTATTTGACGTTGTTTTTGTTATTTGACGTTGTTGTCGTTGTTGTTGTTGCTTATTTGACGTTGTTGTTATTGTTGCTATTTATTTGACATTGTTGTTGTTGTTTATTTGACGTTGTTGTTGTTGTTGTTGTTTATTTGACGTTGTTGTTGTTGTTTATTTGACGTTGTTGTTGTTGTATTTGTTGTTGTTGTTATTGTTGTTGCTTATTTGACGTTGTTGTTATTGTTATTGTTTATTTGACGTTGTTTTTGTTATTTGACGTTGTTGTTGTTGTTGTTGTTGTATTTGGTGTTGTTGTTGTTGTTGCTTATTTGACGTTGTTGTTATCGTTGCTATTTATTTGATGTTGTTGTTGTTTATGTGACGTTGTTATTGTTGCTTATTTGACGTTGTTTTTGTTATTTGACGTTGTTGTTGTTGTATTTGTTGTTGTTGTTGTTGTTGTTGTTGCTTATTTGACATTGTTGTTATTGTTGCTATTTATTTGACGTTATTGTTGTTGTTGTTTATTTGACGTTGTTGTTGTTGTTGTTTATTTAACGTTGTTGTTATTGTTGTTGTTTATTTGACGTTGTTGTTGTTGTTGTTATTGTTGTTGCTTATTTGACGTTGTTGTTATTGTTGTTGTTTATTTGACATTGTTTTTGTTATTTGACGTTGTTGTTGTTGTATTTGTTGTTGTTGTTGTTGCTTATTTGACGTTGTTGTTATCGTTGCTATTTATTTGACGTTGTTGTTGTTGTTGTTTATTTGACGTTGTTGTTGTTGTTTATTTGACGTTGTTGTCGTTGTTGTTGTTTATTTGACGTTGTTGCTGTTGTATTTGTTGTTGTTGTTATTGTTGTTGCTTATTTGACACTGTTGTTGTTGTTGTTTATTTGACGTTGTGGTTGTTGTTGTTTATTTGATGTTGTTTTAGTTGTTGTTGTTTATTTGACGTTGTTGTTGTTTTTTATTTGACGTTGTTGTTGTTGACATTGTTGTTGTTGTTGTTGTTTATTTGACGTTGTTGTTGTTTATTTGACGTAGTTGTTGTTATTGACGTTGTTGTTGTTGTTGTTGTTTATTTGACGTTTTTGTTGTTGTTGATGTTGTTGTTGTTGTTATTGTTTTTTATTTGACGTTGTTGTTGTTGTTTATTTGACGTTGTTGTTGTTGTTATTGTTATTGTTGTTGTTGTTGTTGTTTATTTGACGTTGTTGTTGTTGTTGTTTATTTGACGTTGTTGTTGTTGTTTATTTGACGTTGTTATTGTTGTTGTTGTTTATTTGACGTTGTTGTTGTTGTTGTTGTTTATTTGACGTTGTTGTTGTCGTTGTTTTTGTTGTTTATTTGTCGTTGTTATTTATTTGACGTTGTTGTTGTTGTTTATTTGACATTGTTGTTGTTGACGTTGTTGTTGTTGTTGTTTATTTAATGTTGTTGTTGTTGTTTATTTGACGTTGTTGTTGTTGTTGTTGTTGTTGTTTATTTGATGTTGTTGTTGTTGTTGACATAGTTGTTGTTGTTTATTTGACGTTGTTGTTGTTGTTGACGTTGTTTTTTATTTGACATTGTTGTTGTTGTTTATTTGACGTTGTTGTTGTTGTTGACGTTGTTATTGTTGTTGTTGTTGTTTATTAGATGTTGTTGTTGTTGTTTATTTGACATTGTTGTTGTTGTTGACGGTGTTGTTATTGTTGTTGTTGTTTATTTGACATTGTTTTTGTTATTTGACGTTGTTGTTGTTGTTGTTGCTTATTTGACGTTGTTGTTATTGTTTCTATTTATTTGACGTTGTTGTTGTTGTTTATTTGACGTTGTTGTTGTTATTTATTTGACGTTGTTGTCGTTGTTGTTGTTTAGTTGAAGTTGTTGTTGTTGTTGTTGTATTTGTTGTTGTTGTTATTGTTGTTGCTTATTTGACGTTGTTGTTGTTGTTGTTGTTGTTTATTTGACGTTGTTGTTGTTGTTGTTGTTGTTGTTTATTTGATGTTGTTTTAGTTAATGTTGTTTATTTCACGTTGTTGTTGTTGTTTATTTGACGTTGTTGTTGTTGTTTATTTGACGTAGTAGTTGTTGTTGTTGTTTATTTGACGTTGTTGTTGTTGTTGTTTATTTGACGTAGTTGTTGTTATTGATGTTGTTGTTGTTGTTTATTTGACGTTTTTGTTGTTGTTGTTGATGTTGTTGTGGTTTTTTATTTGACGTTGTTGTTGTTGTTTATTTGACGTTGTTGTTGTTGTTATTGTTGTTGTTGTTGTTTATTTGATGTTGTTTTGGTTGTTGTTGTTTATTTGACGTTGTTGTTGTTTTTTATTTGACGTTGTTGTTGTTGACATTGTTGTTGTTGTTGTTTATTTGACGTTGTTGTTGTTGTTTATCTGACGTAGTTGTTGTTATTGACGTTGTTGTTGTTGTTGTTTATTTGATGTTTTTGTTGTTGTTGATGTTGTTGTTGTTGTTGTTGTTTTTTATTTGACGTTGTTGTTGTTGTTTATTTGACGTTGTTGTTTTTGTTATTGTTGTTGTTGTTGTTTATTTGACGTTGTTGTTGTTGTTGTTTATTTGACGTTGTTGTTGTTGTTTATTTGACGTTGTTGTTGTTGTTATTTATTTGACGTTGTTGTTGTTGTTATTGTTTATTTGACATTTTGTTGTTGTTGTTGTTTATTTGACGTTGTTATTGTTGTTTATTTGACGTTGTTTTTGTTATTTGACGTTGTTGTTGTCGTTGTTGTTGTTGCTTATTTGACGTTGTTGTTATTGTTGCTATTTATTTGACGTTGTTGTTGTTGTTTATTTGACGTTGTTGTTGTTGTTGTTTATTTGACATTGTTGTTGTTGTTGTTGTTAGAACAAAGTTTGAATCTACTACCCTATATTTAAGTTTTGATGATAACAAAGTGAAAAGATATAGTATTTATAAGTTTCATGTATGAACTATCTGCTGCCTAAAATTATTATGTTCTGACTTGCAGATACTCTGATTGATATAAGCAAGATCACATCTATTCAGCATCAGAACTTGATTTCAGACACCAGCATCAGAAGTTGCCATATCAGAATGTCAAAATCAGATGATCAACTCACGTACATGCTGAAGCCTGATGAACAAGACTGCGCTCAACACTCTGATAAAGAAACACAACAGTTCATCAGCAGCGAAGCAGAGTCAGAATGAGCCAAGCCAGAACTTGCATTAAGTAAGCAACGGTACTGTGCATTGAAAGCAAATTAATTCCAACGGCCTCATTCCAGACAAGATCTGCTTGATAAGGAAAGTTTATTATTAGCATTGAATCAAGAATATTGCATCCAACGTTCATCATCTCAGTGCTATATAAACAAGACTTTGAAGATTGAAATGGCTAATGCTCTCCAAATCTCTACACGCACAAAAGCTAATTATAATCTTCTTTCTCTCAGTTTTGCTAAACCATACACTCTGATATTCTTGTTTAGCAATCTAGTTTCTAAGCTTCAATTTGTGTATACATCATAGTTGTGATACAGTTTTGTAGAAAACATCCACACATTTAGTTTTATCTCTTTGTAAGAAAGTGTTACCTTGACAAACCGGGTTGTGGTTTGGATCAAGAAGGCTTTAGCAGTTGTTAAAGCAGTCTGTAATATTCAGTTGAATATAGTGGATTAAGACCTCGTTGGAGAGAGGCGAAATCACCTTGACGGGTGGACTGGAGTAGTTTGAGATCAAACGAACCAGGATAAAAATATCTTGTTCATTGCATTAGATTTCAGTTTTACAATTCAACCCCCCCTTCTTGTGTTTTTCACCACTTCAATTGGTATCAGAGCGCCTGGTTCTGAGCTAAAACACTTAACCGTGTCAGTACAAGATCCAGCGTCACAAAAACACAATGGCAGGAAACAATTCTCACATCAGCAATGACAACAATGAGGACAGAGACAGATTCAGTGGCAAACCTCCAGTATTTGATGGAGAAAACTTTGATTACTGGAAAGACAGAATTGAAAGCTTCTTTCTGGCACATGATGCTGATCTGTGGGATATGGTGACAGATGGATACACGCACCCTGTGAATGCAAGTGGTCAGAAGATTGATAGAAAAACAATGTCTGATCAACAAAAGCGTGACTTCAAGAATCACCACAAGGCCAGAACCATCCTCCTCAGCGCCATCTCCTATACTGAGTATGAAAAGATCTCCAACAGAGACACAACAAAGAATATTTTTGACTCACTCAGAATGACGCATGAGGGCAACGTTCAGGTCAAAGAAACAAAAGCTCTGGCGCTCATTCAGAAGTATGAGGCGTTCAAAATGGAAGAATCTGAATCCATTGAAACCATGTTCTCTAGATTCCAGATTCTGGTAGCTGGTCTCAAAGTTCTGGACAAAGGATACTCTACTGCTGACCATGTCAAGAAAATCATCAGAAGTTTACCCAAGCAGTGGAGACCTATGGTTACAGCTCTGAAGCTAGCTAAAGATCTCAACAAAATCACTCTGGAGGAACTTATCAGCTCCCTCAGAAGTCATGAGATAGAGCTAGAAGCTGATGAGCCTCAGAAGCAAGGTAAGCCTTTAGCATTAAAATCTAACAGAAAATTTAAGTTTAAAGTTTTGCAGGCAGTTGAAGAAACATCTGATGGATCCTCATCAGAAGAAGACGAACTCTCCCTTCTCTCCAGAAGAGTAAATCAACTGTGGAAGCAAAGACAAAGGAAGTTCAGGAATCCCAGAAGATCTGATCAGAACGAGTCTTCTTCCAGATACAGAAGGACAGATTCTTCCTCTGAATACAGAAGATCTGAAGGCTCCTCCAGTAGCAAAAAGCCAAACACCAAAGACATCATCTGCTATGAGTGCAATGAGCAAGGACACTATAAGAGTGACTGCCCAAAGCTTCAGAGGGAAAAGCCCAAAAAGAAGTTTGGAAGAGAGAAGAAGAAAAGTCTCATGGCTACATGGGATGACTCTGACTCGTCTGAAGCTGACTCAGAATCAGATGATGAAAGGGCAAACATAGCTCTCATGGCTAACATTTCAGAAGATAGTGAAGCTTCTGAATCAGACTCAGAATCAGACACTAAAGAGGTATTTCCTAACTTTGCTGTTAACTTTACAAAGGCTGAACTTGCTGAAAGCCTTAATGAGATTCCGGAACGTTATCAGCAAATTAGAGCTAAATTCAGAGACCTGAAAAGGAATCTTGAATCTGACTCTAATAAGACTGAGAGTCTCAAATTGGAAAATTCTGAGCTGAGAAATAAGATTTCAAAATTAGAAAACACTTTACAAAACTCTCAGAAGGAACCAATTTCTGAAACTCCTAGCAACGCTGATGAGATCATCAAGGAGTATGATCACAGTTTCCAGAAGTTCCTAGCTAAAAGCATAGATAGAAGCAGAATGGCTTCAATGATCTATGGAGTTAGCAGAAACGGCAGGAAAGGAATAGGATACCAAGGTAAGGTTCCTACACCAAAGAATGTTATGGACTTAACCATTAAACACACTCCTCTGAATTCACATTTTGTATATGGTCACACACATGATATCAAATACACTAGCAGTAAGCACTCTGTGAAACCAAAATTCAACCAGAGTTTTGGTAAAACTAACAAATCAGGACCCAAGAAAATCTGGGTACCTAAGGATAAAATAATACATGTTGCAGATATCTTTAGCAGCAAGTCAGAAACACCAGTCATGGTACCTGGACTCTGGCTGCTCACGACACATGACGGGAAAAAGGCATATGTTCCAAAGCCTGGAACTTAAGCCTGGAGGCCACGTTGGCTTTGGAGGCAATCAGAGGGGAAAGATAATTGGCTCTGGAACTGTAGGTAATGGAAATCTTCCCTCTATTAATAATGTTCTGCTAGTAGATGGATTGATGCATAATCTGTTATCCATAAGTCAATTAAGTGATAACGATTATGATATAATCTTTAATCAAAAATCATGTAAAGCTGTTAGTCAGAAAGATGGGACTATCCTGTTTAATGGTAAGAGGAAAAACAACATTTACAAAATCAAACTTTCTGAACTAAAGAGTCAGAATGTAAAATGTGTTCTGTCTGTTAACAACGAGCAGTGGATCTGGCACAGAAGATTGGGGCATGTTAGTATGAGAAGAATATCTCAGATTAACAAACTCAATCTGGTCAGAGGACTTCCTAATTTGAAGTTCAATTCAGATGCTCTGTGTGAAGCATGTCAGAAAGGCAAATTTGCAAAACCTTCTTTTAAATCCAAAAATGTTGTTTCTACCTCTAAGCCATTAGAACTTCTGCACATTGACTTATTTGGACCAGTTAAAACTGCTTCAGTCAGTGGTAAGAAGTATGGGTTAGTAATCATAGATGACTATAGCAGATGGACATGGGTAAAGTTCTTAAGACACAAGGACGAGTCACACTCTGTGTTTGTTACCTTCTGTAACCAAGTTCAGAATGAAAAGGATCTTAGAATCGTTAAAGTCAGAAGTGATCACGGTGGAGAATTTGAAAACAAAGATTTTGAGTCATTCTTTGATGACAGAGGCATTCTGCATGATTTCTCTTGTCCTAGAACTCCCCAACAAAATGGAGTTGTAGAACGAAAGAACAGAACATTGCAAGAAATGGCCAGAACCATGATCAACGAGACAAACGTTGCTAAGACCTTCTGGGCAGAGGCAATAAACACAGCGTGCTACATTCAGAATAGAATCTCAATAAGACCTATTCTGGAAAAGACTCCATATGAATTGTGGAAGAACAGAAAGCCCAACATTTCATATTTTCATCCATTTGGATGTACTTGCTTTATATTAAATACAAAGAATTATTTGAACAAGTTTGACTCTAAAGCACAGAAGTGTATTATGTTAGGATACTCTGAACGCTCAAGAGGGTACAGAGTATACAATACAGAAACACAGATTATGGAAGAATCAATCAGTGTTCGTTTTGATGATAAGCTTGACTCTGAAAAGTCAAAGCAGAATGAAGTTTTTGCAGGTATAGAAATTGAATTTGCAGGTTCTGAAGACAAGTCATCAGAAGCTCTCAACACAGACATTCCTTCAACGTCTGAAAGGAGCACTGCTAGCAATCCTACAACAGCTGCTGATCAACCTCAGAAGAGATTACCCAGAAGCAGCTTGGATCACCCAGAAGAAACTATTCTAGGAAGAAAGGAAGATCCAATCAGAACAAGAGCAAGCTTCAGAAACTCTGAAGAAACACTTATGGGACTTGTGTCTCTGATTGAACCTTCTTCTATTGATGAAGCACTTCTGGATAGTGACTGGATTCTGGCAATGCAAGAAGAGCTGAATCAATTCACCAGAAACGACGTATGGGATCTCGTTCCCAGACCAAAAGGATTCAACGTCATTGGAACAAGATGGGTGTTCAGAAACAAGCTAAATGAACAAGGTGAAGTCATCAGAAACAAGGCACGACTGGTTGCACAAGGTTATAGTCAGCAAGAGGGGATAGACTATACAGAAACCTTTGCCCCAGTCGCCAGGTTAGAATCTATCAGACTTTTAATTTCATTTGCTGTCAATAGAGGCATCACTCTGTATCAGATGGATGTCAAAAGTGCATTCTTAAATGGTTATATAGAAGAAGAAGTTTATGTACACCAACCCCCAGGTTTTGAAAATACAAAACATCCAGAACATGTTTTCAAACTAAAGAAGTCACTATATGGTCTGAAACAAGCTCCCAGAGCTTGGTATGAAAGGCTAAGTAACTTTCTGTTGGAAAATGAATTCACCAGAGGGAAGGTAGACACTACTCTCTTCTGTAAATCAGTTAAGAGTGACATCTTAGTTTGTCAAATTTATGTTGATGATATTATTTTTGGTTCTACTAATCCTTCTCTTGGAAGAAAATTTGCTAAGTGTATGCAGGCAGAATTTGAGATGAGCCTCATGGGGGAACTGAAATTCTTTCTAGGAATTCAGATCAATCAAACTCCAGAAGGAACTTACATTCATCAGAGCAAATACATCAGAGATCTTCTGAAGAAATTTGACCTCTCAGAATGTAAGCCATCAAAGATTCCAATGCATCCCACGTGCATTCTGGAAAGAGAAGAGGTAAGCAAAAATGTAGAACAGAAAGTCTACAGAGGTATGATTTGTTCTCTCCTCTATCTGACTGCTTCAAGACCTGACATATTATTCAGTGTTTATATCTGTGCTAGATTCCAATCAGATCCTAGAGAATCTCACTTAACAGCTGTTAAGCGAATTTTCAAGTATCTGAAAGGTACTACTAATCTGGGTTTGTTTTATAGAAAATCTAGTGATTACAGCTTAGTAGGCTACTGTGATGCTGATTTTGCTGGAGACAGAGTGGAACGTAAAAGTACTTCTGGAAGCTGCCAGTTTCTGGGAGAAAATCTGATCTCTTGGTCCAGCAAAAGGCAATCAACAATTGCTCTGTCAACAGCAGAAGCTGAGTACATAGCAGCAGCAGGATGTAGCACACAAATGCTCTGGATGAAAAGTCAGCTTGAAGACTTCCAGATTTTTGAGAGTAACATTCCTATACTTTGTGATAATACTTCTGCTATTTGCTTAAGTAAAAATCCCATTTTACATTCTAGAGCTAAGCATATAGAAATAAAACATCACTTCATTAGGGACTATATTCAGAAAGGTATTTTGAACTTAAACTTTATAGATACAGACCATCAATGGGATGATATCTTTACTAAACCCCTTTCAGAAGATAGGTTTAATTTAATTCTGAAACATCTCAGCATGAAAGTGTGTCCAGAGTGAAAATGTTTTAATTCCATATATTTACCTTCAGAATGTAATTGTTTTACTGTGAACTTCTGATCAATCTCCTTTCAGAAAGATAGAACATGCAGATTGTATCAGATGCAAGTCTAAAGATCTGAGAGTCTAAGCTCAAAGACAGACGTGCTGATCACTACATCAAACAAGTGTCATCCAATCATCAGCATATCTCTGAAGCAGAACGCGTGCACGCTTCTGAGAAGGCAAAGCGCTGATTGGGTGCATTGAGACACATGTCTGGTAACCGTTTTTAAGTATCTCTCTCAAATCCCCCAAAATCAGCAAGCATTTAATGAAAAGTAATCATGCTTTTAAAATGCAATCATGATTTTTCTCTCTCTTAAAAAACGTTTATCTTTTCAAAACAGTTTTGAAAACTCTATTTAAGCACATTAATCTCTCATTCTCATTCTTTACGTTTTCTCACTAATACTCAAGCATTTTCTGCATATTTATGTGTTCATCTCTTGCAACCTATTTTCCTCAGTTTATTCTCAAAAACCCTTTTAGTGTGAACATGGCAACCTACAGCAGCGCTTCTGCAGGTCCTCAGAAGAAAGCATCATCTGAGCAATATCAAGTGCCATTCAGAACTCTCCTCACTCTTGTGAAGAATCTTGAAGTGCTTTCTGAATTAATCATTGATTTTGAAAGCTTGAAGGAGAACGGTTTTGACCTAACTGAAGAAGTTAGGGCTCAGAAGTGGGAAAGGTATTTCGATAGGTTGGTTGGACCAACATTCCCAATGCTAGTCAAGGAATTCTGGATTCACGCCAAGGCTTCAACACATCTAGTCACCTCCTTTGTTTTGGGGAAGAAGATTGTGATCACTGAGGATCACATTGCAAGGCTAATCGGTCACAGTGGCGGTGGCGTCCGTTGTGTGGACATGGCTGAAAGATGTGCTGATGTAGGTGTGATAGCTGCAAGGATTTTCACTCTTGGGGTGCCCAGCAGCAAGATTAAAGATCTGAAGGATCATTACAGAGTGTGGGCTAAGATAATTCTGGGGGTGCTTCAACCACAGGAAACCAACCAGTTCTCCTGATTACATAAATGTGGATCAGCAGTTTCTGATCTACTTTATTGATCAGAAGGTAAAAATCAATCTGGCTCACTTCCTGTTCAACCACCTCAGAACAAGTGTGAAGGAAACTAGGGAAGAAGAAAGAACCAAGAGGGATTGGATACCTTTTGGAAGGTTGATATCAGATATTCTGACAGAGAATAGGCTGATTGAGCATCTGATAGAAGCTCAAGAGCTAAGCACTATTGAACCAACAATTGGGAAACCTCTGAACGCAAAGAACTTGAAAAAGATGAAGCTGATAGAGAATATTCAGAAGGAACCCAGAGCTACTCCTATTGCTGATATCTCCAGCAGAAGAGTGCCTCTGAGTGACTTTCCGTTATTTTCTGAAATTGAATCCAAACCAGAGGTGATTCTCAGGTACTTGGATGCGTGCAAGGCAGATGGTACAGATCCAAATCTGAATATCAGAGATCTACATCAACCTCAACCAGAAGTGACTCTGAAGAAGACGAAGAAGAGGAAGGCACCATCAGAAGGATCATCCCAACAGACACCCAGGAAAAGAGGTAATTCATCTGCTGCTCCTGTTTTAAATTCTTCTACTATTCCAGCATCTATTCCTCCTCAAACCTCTCATAGAATCTCAATCCCCATCCCTACCATAGATGAAACTGTACAAGAAGAGGACCCTTCTGAGGCATTAAAACTCAGAAGACCCAGAACCAAACATCCCAAACAACCAACAATCTCAACAACATCAGCAATTGACCAAGTGCTGTCTGACATTGATCAACACACCTCTGATCAACCAAACTCTGAACCACAAACTGTTCCTCCTCCACAACCAGAACAACAGCAATCTGCTGAAGAACCAGAACAACAACAACCACTCTCATCAATTCCAGAAGAACCCCTTATCCCTGAACAATCAGAAATTCCGTCTCCCTCTCCCCAACCAGAAATTAATCCACCATCACCTCAAACAGAGTTTCATCACTCTTAAACTCCTTCTCCTCAACCATCTGAACCTCATTCACCTCAACCATCACCTCTGGCAATCCAGCTGCCATGTGGAACAACTATTATCATGCCCCAGTTACCATCCTCACCAGAATCTACACCACCAAATACTCCCAAAACACCACCCAGTCCAATCATAATTTCTGATACTGATACTCCATCTCCAAAACAAACAGCTGCTTAGAAAACCTCCGAAAACCCCAGCAGGACTTTCATAGACTTAACCAGTCTTGACCGTCTTGCTGATCTGAAACACAAAATTGCCATCCCAAAACCAAAGCAACCAGATGTTGGCTCTGGTATTATGAATTTTGAAACAGGTGTGCTGCAATGGATTGCTTCTTTGAAGCAAGTCTGTCCTGGAATGATTGACCCATCTGCTTCTGATCAGCTCTGGTCACAATTCAGACTTTGGGTACGTGCTGAAGCCCTCAAGTTGCAGGATATCAACTATGAGCAGGCACAACAGAACTTCAGCAAGCTGCTGAAGGAAGTTGAAAGTCAGCTGCCTCAGGAAGCTGTGCTCCCTCTAGACAGTGAACCTTGGTCTGAGAAACAGCAAGCTGCAAAGGTGCAATCAGAAGAAGACAAGACCATTCAAGCTGAAGAAAGTCAAGCAGAGGATGTTGCTGAAAGTTCTCAGAAGCCTCCTGCTTCTGATGCTTCTCAAGCTGCCTTGGACAGGCAGACTCTGGAAGAACTAAGGCTGAATGACATGCGTCTGCAGCAGCGGATGGATGAAAGCGATCAGAAGATGAAAGAGAGAATCGATGTGCAGGATAGCAAGATTGACACTGTTGTCAACATGGTGCACAAGCAGAATGAGACTGCTGAAAAGATCCAAGCCATGCTGGAGAACCTGTTCACACGCTTGCCTCCTCAACCTTAGTCTCTTTTTTCATTCATGACCTTTTTCATGTTTTCCTTGATTTTCTGATGTACTGTTTGAATATGTTTTGTAATATTTTCTTGTTTTGATTCTGAACTCTCTCAATATGATTAGTTTTTCTGATCTTGATTGTTTTAGCACATCACCTACACTTTTTGATTGCTGACAAAAAGGGGGAGAACAAGAATGATATTTTAATCAATAACGGCTAACTAGACAGAAATTCTCAAACATTCTAACTCTATTACTTGAAAATGTTTTTCTGTTTTGCTTAAAGTCTACAGGTACAAGGAAGCTCCTGGACACTCTGAAGCTCTGAAGCTCTGATCACTATGAAGTTCTGATCCGCTCTGATATTCTGATCCAAAGCAAAGCTCTGACAAGAAAAACTCTGAAGCTCTGCTCTGACATAAAGCTTCTGATAAGTCAAAGACTCTGATACTCTGATGTTCAAAGAAAGGCAAAAAGATCTGATCCTGAAGAACACGTGTAATCATAGGGAAGTAATAAACTCAGGGGGAGTATCTCTCAACTCTGATATCTCTTTACTCCTTACCCTTTTACTTCTTATTCTGATACATATTCCAGATACCTTTTCACGTTATTTTCATTTAAGATATCTAGTTTTTGTCATCATCAAAAAGGGGGAGATTGTTAGAACAAAGTTTGAATCTACTACCCTATATTTAAGTTTTGATGATAACAAAGTGAAAAGATATAGTATTTATAAGTTTCATGTATGAACTATCTGCTGCCTAAAATTATTATGTTTTGACTTGCAGATACTCTGATTGATATAAGCAAGATCACATCTATTCAGCATCAGAACTTGATTTCAGACACCAGCATCAGAAGTTGCCATATCAGAATGTCAAAATCAGATGATCAACTCACGTACATGCTGAAGCCTGATGAACAAGACTGCGCTCAACACTCTAATAAAGAAACACAACAGTTCATCAGCAGCGAAGCAGAGTCAGAATGAGCCAAGCCAGAACTTGCATTAAGTAAGCAACGGTACTGTGCATTGAAAGCAAATTAATTCCAACGGCCTCATTCCAGACAAGATCTGCTTGATAAGGAAAGTTTATTATTAGCATTGAATCAAGAATATTGCATCCAACGTTCATCATCTCAGTGCTATATAAACAAGACTTTGAAGATTGAAATGGCTAATGCTCTCCAAATCTCTACACGCACAAAAGGTAATTATAATCTTCTTTCTCTCAGTTTTGCTAAACCATACACTCTGATATTCTTGTTTAGCAATCTAGTTTCTAAGCTTCAATTTGTGTATACATCACAGTTGTGATACAGTTTTGTAGAAAACATCCACACATTTAGTTTTATCTCTTTGTAAGAAAGTGTTACCTTGACAAACCGGGTTGTGGTTTGGATCAAGAAGGCTTTAGCAGTTGTTAAAGCAGTCTGTAATATTCAGTTGAATATAGTGGATTAAGACCTCGTTGGAGAGAGGCGAAATCACCTTGACGGGTGGACTGGAGTAGTTTGAGATCAAACGAACCAGGATAAAAATATCTTGTTCATTGCATTAGATTTCAGTTTTACAATTCAACCCCCCCTTCTTGTGTTTTTCACCACTTCAGTTGTTGTTGTTTATTTGACGTTGTTGTTGTTGTATTTGTTGTTGTTGTTATTGTTGTTGCTTATTTGACGTTGTTGTTATTGTTGTTGTTTATTTGACGTTGTTTTTGTTATTTGACGTTGTTGTTGTTGTTGTATTTGGTGTTGTTGTTGTAGCTTATTTGACGTTGTTGTTATCGTTGCTATTTATTTGATGTTGTTGTTGTTGTTGTTTATTTGACGTTGTTGTTGTTGTTTATTTGACGTTGTTGTTGTTTATTTGACGTTGTTGTTGTTTATTTGTTGTTGTTGTTGCTTATTTGACGTTGTTGTTATCGTTGCTATTTATTTGATGTTGTTGTTGTTTATGTGACATTGTTATTGTTGCTTATTTGACGTTGTTTTTGTTATTTGACGTTGTTGTTGTTGTATTTGTTGTTGTTGTTGTTGTTGCTTATTTGACATTGTTGTTATTGTTGCTATTTATTTGACGTTATTGTTGTTGTTGTTTATTTGACGTTGTTGTTGTTGTTGTTGTTTATTTGACGTTGTTGTTATTGTTGTTGTTTATTTGACGTTGTTGTTGTTGTACTTGTTGTTGTTGTTATTGTTGTTGCTTATTTGACGTTGTTGTTATTGTTGTTGTTTATTTGACATTGTTTTTGTTATTTGACGTTGTTGTTGTTGTATTTGTTGTTGTTGTTGTTGTTGCTTATTTAACGTTGTTGTTATCGTTGCTATTTATTTGACGTTGTTGTTGTTGTTGTTTATTTGACGTTGTTGTTGTTTATTTGACGTTGTTGTCGTTGTTGTTGTTTATTTGACGTTGTTGTTGTTGTTGTTGTATTTGTTGTTGTTGTTATTGTTGTTGCTTATTTGACACTGTTGTTGTTGTTGTTTATTTCACGTTGTGGTTGTTGTTGTTTATTTGATGTTGTTTTAGTTGTTGTTGTTTATTTGACGTTGTTGTTGTTTTTTATTTGACGTTGTTGTTGTTGACATTGTTGTTGTTGTTGTTTATTTGACATTGTTGTTGTTTATTTGACGTAGTTGTTGTTATTGACGTTGTTGTTGTTGTTTTTTGACGTTTTTGTTGTTGTTGATGTTGTTGTTGTTGTTATTGTTTTTTATTTGACGTTGTTGTTGTTATTGTTATTGTTGTTGTTGTTGTTTATTTGACGTTGTTGTTGTTGTTGTTTATTTGACGTTGTTGTTGTTGTTTATTTGACGTTGTTGTTGTTGTTGTTTATTTGACGTTGTTGTTGTTATTTATTTGACATTGTGGTTGTTGTTGTTATTGTTTATTTGACGTTGTTGTTTTTGTTGTTGTTTATTTGACGTTGTTATTGTTGTTTATTTGACGTTGTTTTTGTTATTTGACGTTGTTGTAGTTTTTGTTGTTGTTGTATTTGTTGTTGTTGTTATTGTTGCTTATTTGACGTTGTTGTTATTGTTGCTATTTATTTGACGTTGTTGTTGTTGTTGTTTATTTGATGTTATTGTTGTTGTTGTTGTTTATTTGACGTTGTTGTTGTTGTTGTTGTTGTTTATTTAACGTTGTTGTTGTTGTATTTGTTGTTGTTGTTATTGTTGTTGCTTATTTGACGTTGTTGTTATTGTTGTTGTTTATTTGACGTTGTTGTTGTTGTTATTCATTTGACGTTGTTGTTGTTGTTTATTTGACGTTGTTATTGTTGTTGTTGTTTATTTGACGTTGTTGTTGTTGTTGTTGTTTATTTGACGTTGTTGTTGTCGTTGTTTTGGTTGTTTATTTGTCGTTGTTATTTATTTGACGTTGTTGTTGTTGTTTATTTGACATTGTTGTTGTTGACGTTGTTGTTGTTGTTGTTTATTTAATGTTGTTGTTGTTGTTTATTTGACGTTGTTGTTGTTGTTATTGTTTATTTGATGTTGTTGTTGTTGTTGACATAGTTGTTGTTGTTTATTTGACGTTGTTGTTGTTGTTGACGTTATTTTTTATTTGACATTGTTGTTGTTGTTTATTTGACGTTGTTGTTGTTGACGTTGTTGTTGTTGTTGTTGTTTATTAGATGTTGTTGTTGTTGTTTATTTGACATTGTTGTTGTTGACGGTGTTGTTATTGTTGTTGTTGTTTATTTGACATTGTTTTTGTTATTTGACGTTGTTGTTGTTGTTGTTGCTTATTTGACGTTGTTGTTATTGTTTCTATTTATTTGACGTTGTTGTTGTTGTTGTTTATTTGACGTTGTTGTTGTTATTTATTTGACGTTGTTGTCGTTGTTGTTGTTTATTTGACGTTGTTGTTGTTTTTGTTATATTTGTTGTTGTTGTTATTGTTGTTGCTTATTTGACGTTGTTGTTGTTGTTGTTTATTTGACGTTGTTGTTGTTGTTGTTTATTTGATGTTGTTTTAGTTAATGTTGTTTATTTGACGTTGTTGTTGTTTATTTGACGTTGTTGTTGTTGTTTATTTGACGTAGTTGTTGTTGTTGTTTATTTGACGTTTTTGTTGTTGGTGTTTTATTTGACGTAGTTGTTGTTATTGATGTTGTTGTTGTTGTTTATTTGACGTTTTTGTTGTTGTTGTTGATGTTGTTGTGGTTTTTTATTTGACGTTGTTGTTGTTGTTGTTGTTTATTTGACGTTGTTGTTGTTGTTATTGTTGTTATTGTTGTTGTTGTTGTTTATTTGACGTTGTTGTTGTTGTTGTTCATTGGACGTTGTTGTTGTTGTTGTTGTTTATTTGATGTTGTTTTGGTTGTTGTTGTTTATTTGACGTTGTTGTTGTTTTTTATTTGACGTTGTTGTTGTTGACATTGTTGTTGTTGTTGTTTATTTGACGTTGTTGTTGTTGTTTATCTGACGTAGTTGTTGTTATTGACGTTGTTGTTGTTGTTGTTTATTTGATGTTTTTGTTGTTGTTGATGTTGTTGTTGTTGTTGTTGTTTTTTATTTGACGTTGTTGTTGTTGTTGTTTATTTGACGTTATTGTTTTTGTTATTGTTGTTGTTGTTGTTGTTGTTTATTTGACGTTGTTGTTGTTGTTATTTATTTGACGTTGTTGTTGTTGTTTATTTGACGTTGTTGTTGTTGTTGTTTATTTGACGTTGTTGTTGTTGTTATTTATTTGACGTTGTTGTTGTTGTTATTGTTTATTTGACATTTTGTTTTTGTTGTTGTTTATTTGACGTTGTTATTGTTGTTTATTTGACGTTGTTTTTGTTATTTGATGTTGTTGTCGTTGTTGTTGTTGCTTATTTGACGTTGTTGTTATTGTTGCTATTTATTTGACGTTGTTGTTGTTGTTTATTTGACGTTGTTGTCGTTGTTGTTGTTTATTTGACATTGTTGTTGTTGTTGTTGTTTATTTGACGTTGTTGTTGTTGTTGTATTTGTTGTTGTTGTTGTTATTGTTGTTGCTTATTTGACGTTGTTGTTATTGTTGTTGTTTATTTGACGTTGTTTTTGTTATTTGACGTTGTTGTTTTTGTTGTTGTTGTATTTGGTGTTGTTGTTGTTGTTGCTTATTTGACGTTGTTGTTATCGTTGCTATTTATTTGATGTTGTTGTTGTTGTTATTTATTTGACGTTGTTGTTGTTGTTTATTTGACGTTGTTGTTGTTTATTTGATGTTGTTGTTGTTGTTGTTGTTATTGTTGTTGCTTATTTGACGTTGTTGTTGTTGTTGTTGTTGTTTATTTGACGTTGTTGTTGTTGTTGTTGTTTATTTGATGTTGTTTTAGTTGTTGTTGTTTATTTGACGTTGTTGTTGTTTTTTATTTGACGTTGTTGTTGTTGACATTGTTGTTGTTGTTGTTTATTTGACGTAGTTGTTGTCATTGACGTTGCTGTTGTTGTTGTTGTTTATTTGACATTTTTGTTGTTGTTGATGTTATTGTTGTTGTTGTTTTTTATTTGATGTTGTTGTTGTTGTTGTTTATTTGATGTTGTTGTTGTTGTTATTGTTGTTGTTGTTGTTGTTTATTTGACGTTGTTGTTGTTGTTGTTGTTGTTTATTTGACGTTGTCGTTGTTGTTGTTGTTGTTGTTGTTTATTTGACGCTGTTGTTATTGTTGCTATTTATTTGACGTTGTTGTTGTTGTTGTTGTTTATTTGACGTTGTTGTTGTTGTTTATTTGACGTTGTTGTTGTTGTTGTTTATTTAACATTGTTGTTGTTGTATTTGTTGTTGTTGTTATTGTTGTTGCTTATTTGACGTTGTTGTTATTGTTGTTGTTTATTTGATGTTGTTGTTGTTGTTATTCATTTGACGTTGTTGTTGTTGTTGTTTATTTGACGTTGTTGTTGTTGGTGTTGTTTATTTGACGTTGTTGTTGTTGTTATTTATTTGACGTTGTTGTTGTCGTTGTTTTTGTTGTTTATTTGACGTTGTTGTTGTTATTTATTTGACATTGTTGTTGTTGTTTATTTGACATTGTTGTTGTTGACGTTGTTGTTGTTGTTTATTTAAAGTTGTTGTTATTGTTGTTGTTGTTTATTTGACGTTGTTGTTGTTGACGTTGTTGTTGTTGTTGTTGTTTATTTGATGTTGTTGTTGTTGACATAGTTGTTGTTGTTTATTTGACGTTGTTGTTGTTGTTGTTGACGTTGTTGTTTATTTGACGTTGTTGTTGTTGTTTATTTGACGTTGTTGTTGTTGTTGTTGACGTTGTTGTTGTTGTTGTTTATTGGACGTTGTTGTTGTTGTTGTTTATTTGACATTGTTGTTGTTGTTGACGGTGTTGTTGTTGTTGTTGTTGTTTATTTGACATTGTTTTTGTTATTTGACGTTGTTGTTGTTGTTGTTGTTGTATTTGTTGTTGTTGTTGTTGTTGTTGCTTATTTGACGTTGTTGTTATCGTTTCTATTTATTTGACGTTGTTGTTGTTGTTTATTTGACGTTGTTGTTGTTGTTTATTTGACGTTGTTGTTGTTTATTTGACGTTGTTGTTGTTGTTGTATTTGTTGTTGTTGTTATTGTTGTTGCTTATTTGACGTTGTTGTTGTTGTTGTTGTTGTTTATTTGACGTTGTTGTTGTTGTTGTTGTTTATTTGATGTTGTTTTAGTTTTTATTTGACGTTGTTGTTTTTTTTTATTTGATGTTGTTGTTGTTGACATTGTTGTTGTTTATTTGACGTTGTTGTTGTTGTTTATTTGACGTAGTTGTTGTTGTTGTTGTTGTTTATTCGATGTTGTTGTTGTTTATTTGACTTAGTTGTTGTTATTAACGTTGTTGTTGTTGTTGTTGTTTATTTGACGTTTTTGTTGTTGTTGATGTTGTTGTTGTTGTTTTTTATTTGACGTTGTTGTTGTTGTTTATTTGACGTTGTTGTTGTTGTTATTGTTGTTGTTGTTGTTGTTTATTTTACGTTGTTGTTGTTGTTGTTTATTTGATGTTGTTGTTGTTGATGTTGTTGTTGTTGTTTATTGGACATTGTTGTTGTTATTTATTTGACATTGTTGTTGTTATTAACGGTGTTGTTGTTGTTGTTTATTTGACATTGTGGTTGTTGTTGTTGTTATTTATTTGACGTTGTTGTTGTTGTTATTTATTTGACGTTGTTGTTGTTGTTGTTGTTTATTTGACGTTGTTGTTTATTTGACGTTGTTGTTGTTGTTTATTTGACGTTGTTGTTGTTATTTGACGTTGTTGTTGTTGTTGTTTATTTGACGTTGTTGTTGTTGTTTATTTGATGTTATTGTTGTTGCTTATTTGACGTTGTTATTGTTGTTGTTGTTGTTGTTTATTTGACGTTATTGTTGTTGTTGACGTTGTTGTTGTTGTTGTTTATTTGACGTTGTTGTTGTTGTTGTTTATTTGACGTTGTTAATGTTGTTGACATTGTTGTTGTTGTTTTTGCTGTTTATTTGACGTTGTTGTTGTTGTTATTGTTGTTTTTGTTGTTGTTATTGTTGGTGTTGTTGTTGTTTATTTGACGTTGTTGTTGTTGTTGTTGTTTATTTGACGTTGTTATTGTTGTTGTTGTTTATTTGACGTTGTTGTTGTTGTTTATTTGACGTTGTTAATGTTGTTGACATTGTTGTTGTTGTTTTTGTTGTTTATTTGACGTTGTTGTTGTTGTTGTTGTTGTTTTTGTTGTTGTTATTGTTGGTGTTGTTTTTGTTTATTTGACGTTTTTGTTATTGTTTTTGTTGTTGTTTATTTGACGTTGTTGTTGTTGTTGTTTATTTGACGTTGTTGTTGTTGACGTTGTTTATTTGACGTTGTTGTTGTTGTTGTTTATTTGACGTTGTTGTTATTGTTGTTTATTTGACATTGTCGTTGTTGTTGTTGACGTTGTTGTTGTTGACATTGTTGTTGTTGTTGTTTATTTGACGTTGTTGTTGTTGTTTATTTGACGTAGTTGTTGTTATTGAGGTTGTTGTTGTTATTTATTGGATGTTGTTGTTGTTGTTGGTTATATGACGTTGTTGTTGTTGTTGACGTTGTTGTTGTTGTTGTTTATTTAACGTGGTTGTTGTTGTTGTTTATTTGACGTTGTTAATGTTGTCGACGTTGTTGTTGTTATTTTTGTTGTTTATTTGACGTTGTTGTTGTTGTTGTTGTTGTTATTGTTGTTGTTATTGTTAGAGTTGTTGTTGTTTATTTGACGTAGTTGTTGTGATCGACGTTGTTGTTGTTGTTTATTTGACGTTTTTGTTGTTGTTGATGTTGTTGTTATTGTTATTTATTTGACATTATTGTTGTTGTTGTTGTTTATTTGACGTTGTTGTTGTTGTTGTTGTTTATTTGACATTGTTGTTGTTGTTTATTTGACATTGTTGTTGTTGTTGACGTTGTTGTTGTTGTTGTTGTTGTTTATTTGACGTTGTTGTTGTTGTTGTTTATTTGACGTTGTTAATGTTGTTGACACTGTTGTTGTTGTTTTTGCTGTTTATTTGACGTTGTTGTTGTTGTTATTGTTGTTTTTGTTGTTGTTATTGTTGGTGTTGTTGTTGTTTATTTGACGTTGTTGTTGTTGTTGTTGTTGTTGTTGTTTATTTCACGTTGTTGTTGTTGTTGACGTTGTTGTTATTGTTGTTGTTGTTTATTTGACGTTGTTGTTGTTGACGTTGTTGTTGTTGTTGTTTATTTGATGTTGTTGTTGTTGACATTGGTGTTTGTTGGTTATTTGACGTGGTTGTTGTTGTTGACGTTGTTGTTTATTTGACGTTGTTGTTGTTGTTGACATTGCTGTTTATTTGACGTTGTTGTTGTTGTTTATTTGACGTTGTTGTTGTTGTTGTTGACGTTGTTGTTGTTGTTGTTTATTGGACGTTGTTGTTGTTGTTTATTTGACATTTATGTTGTTGTTGACGGTGTCGTTGTTGTTGTTGTTTATTTGACATTGTTTTTGTTATTTGTCGTTGTTGTTGTTGTTGTTGTTGTATTTGTTGTTGTTGTTGTTGTTGTTGTTGTTGCGTATTTGACGTTGTTGTTATCGTTTCTATTTATTTGACGTTGTTGTTGTTGTTGTTGTTTATTTGACGTTGTTGTTGTTGTTTATTTGACGTTGTTGTTGTTTATTTGATGTTGTTGTTGTTGTATTTGTTGTTGTTGTTATTGTTGTTGCTTTTTTGACGTTGTTGTTGTTGTTGTTTATTTGACGTTGTTGTTGTTGTTGTTGTTTATTTGATGTTGTTTTAGTTGTTGTTGTTTATTTGACGTTGTTGTTGTTTTTTAGTTGATGTTGTTGTTGTTGACATTGTTGTTGTTGTTTATTTGACGTTGTTGTTGTTGTTTATTTGACGTTGTTGTTGTTGTTGTTGTTGTTTATTTGATGTTGTTGTTGTTTATTTGACGTAGTTGTTGTTATTAACGTTGTATTTGTTGTTTATTTGACGTTGTTGTTGATGTTGTTGTTGTTGGTTTTTATTTGACGTTGTTGTTGTTGTTTATTTGACGTTGTTGTTGTTGTTATTGTTGTTGTTGTTTATTTTACGTTGTTGTTGTTGTTTATTTGACGTTGTTGATGTTATTGTTGTTGTTGTTTATTGGACGTTGTTGTTGTTGTTATTTATTTGACATTGTTGTTGTTATTGACGGTGTTGTTGTTGTTGTTTATTTGACATTATTGTTGTTGTTGTTGTTATTTATTTGACGTTGTTGTTGTTGTTATTTATTTGACATTGTTGTTGTTGTTGTTTATTTGACGTTGTTGTTTATTTGACGTTGTTGTTGTTGTTTATTTGACGTTGTTGTTGTTATTTGACGTTGTTGTTGTTGTTGTTGTTGTTGTTTATTTGACGTTGTTGTTATTTTGTTTATTTGATGTTATTGTTGTTGTTTATTTGACGTTGTTATTGTTGTTGTTGTTGTTATTTATTTGACGTTGTTGTTGTTGTTGACGTTGTTGTTGTTGTTGTTGTTTATTTGACATTGTTGTTGTTGTTTATTTGACGTTGTGAATGTTGTTGACATTGTTGTTGTTGTTTTTGTGTTTATTTGACGTTGTTGTTGTTGTTATTGTTGTTTTTGTTGTTGTTATTGTTGGTGTTGTTGTTGTTTATTTGACGTTGTTGTTGTTGTTGTTGTTGTTGTTTATTTGACGTTGTTGTTGTTGTTGTTGTTGTTGTTGACGTTGTTGTTGTTGTTGTTGTTTATTTGACGTTGTTGTTGTTGTTTATTTGACGTTGTTAATGTTGTTGACATTGTTGTTGTTGTTTTTGTTGTTTATTTGACGTTGTTGTTGTTGTTGTTGTTGTTTTTGTTGTTGTTATTGTTGGTGTTGTTTTTGTTTATTTGACGTTTTTGTTATTGTTGTTGTTGTTGTTTATTTGACGTTGTTGTTGTTGTTGTTTATTTGACGTTGTTGTTGTTGACGTTGTTTATTTGACATTGTTGTTGTTGTTGTTGTTGTTTATTTGACGTTGTTGTTATTGTTGTTTATTTGACATTGTCGTTGTTGTTGTTGTTTATTTGACATTGTTGTTGTTGTTTATTTGACGTTGTTGTTGATGTTATTGTTGTTGTTGTTTATTGGACGTTGTTGTTGTTGTTATTTATTTGACATTGTTGTTGTTATTGACGGTGTTGTTGTTGTTGTTTATTTGACATTGTTGTTGTTGTTGTTGTTATTTATTTGACGTTGTTGTTGTTGTTATTTATTTGACATTGTTGTTGTTGTTGTTTATTTGACGTTGTTGTTTATTTGACGTTGTTGTTGTTGTTTATTTGACGTTGTTGTTGTTATTTGACGTTGTTGTTGTTGTTGTTGTTTATTTGACGTTGTTGTTGTTTTGTTTATTTGATGTTATTGTTGTTGTTTATTTGACGTTGTTATTGTTGTTGTTGTTGTTATTTATTTGACGTTGTTGTTGTTGTTGACGTTGTTGTTGTTGTTGTTGTTGTTTATTTGACGTTGTTGTTGTTGTTTATTTGACGTTGTGAATGTTGTTGACATTGTTGTTGTTGTTTTTGCTGTTTATTTGACGTTGTTGTTGTTGTTATTGTTGTTTTTGTTGTTGTTATTGTTGGTGTTGTTGTTGTTTATTTGACGTTGTTGTTGTTGTTATTGTTGTTTATTTGACGTTGTTGTTGTTGTTGTTGTTGACGTTGTTGTTGTTGTTGTTGTTGTTTATTTGACGTTGTTGTTGTTGTTTATTTGACGTTGTTAATGTTGTTGACATTGTTGTTGTTGTTTTTGTTGTTTATTTGACGTTGTTGTTGTTGTTGTTGTTTTTGTTGTTGTTATTGTTGGTGTTGTTTTTGTTTATTTGACGTTTTTGTTATTGTTGTTGTTGTTGTTTATTTGACGTTGTTGTTGTTGTTGTTTATTTGACGTTGTTGTTGTTGACGTTGTTTATTTGACATTGTTGTTGTTGTTGTTTATTTGACGTTGTTGTTATTGTTGTTTATTTGACATTGTCGTTGTTGTTGTTGTTTATTTGACATTGTTGTTGTTGTTTATTTGACGTAGTTGTTGTTATTGAGGTTGTTGTTGTTGTTTATTGGACGTTGTTGTTGTTGTTGTTTATATGACGTTGTTATTGTTGTTGACGTTGTTGTTGTTGTTATTGTTTATTTGACGTTGTTAATGTTGTTGACGTTGTTGTTGTTATTTTTGTTGTTTATTTGACGTTGTTGTTGTTGTTGTTTTTGTTGTTGTTATTGTTATAGTTGTTGTTGTTTATTTGACATAGTTGTTGTTATTGACGTTGTTGTTGTTGTTGTTTATTTCACGTTTTTGTTGTTGTTGATGTTGTTGTTATTGTTTTTTATTTGACGTTATTGTAGTTGTTGTTGTTTATTTGACGTTGTTGTTGTTGTTGTTTATTTAACATTGTTGTTGTTGTTTATTTGACATTGTTGTTGTTGTTGACATTGTTATTGTTGTTGTTTATTTGACGTTGTTGTTGTTGTTGTTGTTTATTTGACGTTGTTAATGTTGTTGACATTGTTGTTGTTGTTTTTGCTGTTTATTTGACGTTGTTGTTTTTGTTATTGTTGTTTTTGTTGTTGTTATTGTTGGTGTTGTTGTTGTTTATTTGACGTTCTTGTTGTTGTTGTTGTAGTTGTTTATTTGACGTTGTTGTTGTTGTTGACGTTGTTGTTGTTGTTGTTGTTTATTTGACGTTGTTGTTATTGTTGTTGTTGTTGTTTATTTGACGTTGTTGTTGTTGACGTTGTTGTTGTTGTTGTTTATTTGATGTTGTTGTTGTTGACATAGTTGTTGTTGTTTATTTGACGTTGTTGTTGTTGTTGACGTTGTTGTTGTTGTTGTTGTTGTTTATTTGACGTTGTTGTTGTTGTTGTTTATTTGACGTTGTTAATGTTGTTGACACTGTTGTTGTTGTTTTTGCTGTTTATTTGACGTTGTTGTTGTTGTTATTGTTGTTTTTGTTGTTGTTATTGTTGGTGTTGTTGTTGTTTATTTGACGTTGTTGTTGTTGTTGTTGTTGTTGTTGTTGTTTATTTCACGTTGTTGTTGTTGTTGACGTTGTTGTTATTGTTGTTGTTGTTTATTTGACGTTGTTGTTGTTGACGTTGTTGTTGTTGTTGTTTATTTGATGTTGTTGTTGTTGACATTGGTGTTTGTTGGTTATTTGACGTGGTTGTTGTTGTTGACGTTGTTGTTTATTTGACGTTGTTGTTGTTGTTGACATTGCTGTTTATTTGACGTTGTTGTTGTTGTTTATTTGACGTTGTTGTTGTTGTTGTTGACGTTGTTGTTGTTGTTGTTTATTGGACGTTGTTGTTGTTGTTTATTTGACATTTATGTTGTTGTTGACGGTGTCGTTGTTGTTGTTGTTTATTTGACATTGTTTTTGTTATTTGTCGTTGTTGTTGTTGTTGTTGTTGTATTTGTTGTTGTTGTTGTTGTTGTTGTTGTTGCGTATTTGACGTTGTTGTTATCGTTTCTATTTATTTGACGTTGTTGTTGTTGTTGTTTATTTGACGTTGTTGTTGTTGTTTATTTGACGTTGTTGTTGTTTATTTGATGTTGTTGTTGTTGTATTTGTTGTTGTTGTTATTGTTGTTGCTTTTTTGACGTTGTTGTTGTTGTTGTTTATTTGACGTTGTTGTTGTTGTTGTTGTTTATTTGATGTTGTTTTAGTTGTTGTTGTTTATTTGACGTTGTTGTTGTTTTTTAGTTGATGTTGTTGTTGTTGACATTGTTGTTGTTGTTTATTTGACGTTGTTGTTGTTGTTTATTTGACGTTGTTGTTGTTGTTGTTGTTGTTTATTTGATGTTGTTGTTGTTTATTTGACGTAGTTGTTGTTATTAACGTTGTATTTGTTGTTTATTTGACGTTGTTGTTGATGTTGTTGTTGTTGGTTTTTATTTGACGTTGTTGTTGTTGTTTATTTGACGTTGTTGTTGTTGTTATTGTTGTTGTTGTTTATTTTACGTTGTTGTTGTTGTTTATTTGACGTTGTTGATGTTATTGTTGTTGTTGTTTATTGGACGTTGTTGTTGTTGTTATTTATTTGACATTGTTGTTGTTATTGACGGTGTTGTTGTTGTTGTTTATTTGACATTATTGTTGTTGTTGTTGTTATTTATTTGACGTTGTTGTTGTTGTTATTTATTTGACATTGTTGTTGTTGTTGTTTATTTGACGTTGTTGTTTATTTGACGTTGTTGTTGTTGTTTATTTGACGTTGTTGTTGTTATTTGACGTTGTTGTTGTTGTTGTTGTTGTTGTTTATTTGACGTTGTTGTTATTTTGTTTATTTGATGTTATTGTTGTTGTTTATTTGACGTTGTTATTGTTGTTGTTGTTGTTATTTATTTGACGTTGTTGTTGTTGTTGACGTTGTTGTTGTTGTTGTTGTTTATTTGACATTGTTGTTGTTGTTTATTTGACGTTGTGAATGTTGTTGACATTGTTGTTGTTGTTTTTGTGTTTATTTGACGTTGTTGTTGTTGTTATTGTTGTTTTTGTTGTTGTTATTGTTGGTGTTGTTGTTGTTTATTTGACGTTGTTGTTGTTGTTGTTGTTGTTGTTTATTTGACGTTGTTGTTGTTGTTGTTGTTGTTGTTGACGTTGTTGTTGTTGTTGTTGTTTATTTGACGTTGTTGTTGTTGTTTATTTGACGTTGTTAATGTTGTTGACATTGTTGTTGTTGTTTTTGTTGTTTATTTGACGTTGTTGTTGTTGTTGTTGTTGTTTTTGTTGTTGTTATTGTTGGTGTTGTTTTTGTTTATTTGACGTTTTTGTTATTGTTGTTGTTGTTGTTTATTTGACGTTGTTGTTGTTGTTGTTTATTTGACGTTGTTGTTGTTGTTGACGTTGTTTATTTGACATTGTTGTTGTTGTTGTTGTTGTTTATTTGACGTTGTTGTTATTGTTGTTTATTTGACATTGTCGTTGTTGTTGTTGTTTATTTGACATTGTTGTTGTTGTTTATTTGACGTTGTTGTTGATGTTATTGTTGTTGTTGTTTATTGGACGTTGTTGTTGTTGTTATTTATTTGACATTGTTGTTGTTATTGACGGTGTTGTTGTTGTTGTTTATTTGACATTGTTGTTGTTGTTGTTGTTATTTATTTGACGTTGTTGTTGTTGTTATTTATTTGACATTGTTGTTGTTGTTGTTTATTTGACGTTGTTGTTTATTTGACGTTGTTGTTGTTGTTTATTTGACGTTGTTGTTGTTATTTGACGTTGTTGTTGTTGTTGTTGTTTATTTGACGTTGTTGTTGTTTTGTTTATTTGATGTTATTGTTGTTGTTTATTTGACGTTGTTATTGTTGTTGTTGTTGTTATTTATTTGACGTTGTTGTTGTTGTTGACGTTGTTGTTGTTGTTGTTGTTGTTTATTTGACGTTGTTGTTGTTGTTTATTTGACGTTGTGAATGTTGTTGACATTGTTGTTGTTGTTTTTGCTGTTTATTTGACGTTGTTGTTGTTGTTATTGTTGTTTTTGTTGTTGTTATTGTTGGTGTTGTTGTTGTTTATTTGACGTTGTTGTTGTTGTTATTGTTGTTTATTTGACGTTGTTGTTGTTGTTGTTGTTGACGTTGTTGTTGTTGTTGTTGTTGTTTATTTGACGTTGTTGTTGTTGTTTATTTGACGTTGTTAATGTTGTTGACATTGTTGTTGTTGTTTTTGTTGTTTATTTGACGTTGTTGTTGTTGTTGTTGTTTTTGTTGTTGTTATTGTTGGTGTTGTTTTTGTTTATTTGACGTTTTTGTTATTGTTGTTGTTGTTGTTTATTTGACGTTGTTGTTGTTGTTGTTTATTTGACGTTGTTGTTGTTGACGTTGTTTATTTGACATTGTTGTTGTTGTTGTTTATTTGACGTTGTTGTTATTGTTGTTTATTTGACATTGTCGTTGTTGTTGTTGTTTATTTGACATTGTTGTTGTTGTTTATTTGACGTAGTTGTTGTTATTGAGGTTGTTGTTGTTGTTTATTGGACGTTGTTGTTGTTGTTGTTTATATGACGTTGTTATTGTTGTTGACGTTGTTGTTGTTGTTATTGTTTATTTGACGTTGTTAATGTTGTTGACGTTGTTGTTGTTATTTTTGTTGTTTATTTGACGTTGTTGTTGTTGTTGTTTTTGTTGTTGTTATTGTTATAGTTGTTGTTGTTTATTTGACATAGTTGTTGTTATTGACGTTGTTGTTGTTGTTGTTTATTTCACGTTTTTGTTGTTGTTGATGTTGTTGTTATTGTTTTTTATTTGACGTTATTGTAGTTGTTGTTGTTTATTTGACGTTGTTGTTGTTGTTGTTTATTTAACATTGTTGTTGTTGTTTATTTGACATTGTTGTTGTTGTTGACATTGTTATTGTTGTTGTTTATTTGACGTTGTTGTTGTTGTTGTTGTTTATTTGACGTTGTTAATGTTGTTGACATTGTTGTTGTTGTTTTTGCTGTTTATTTGACGTTGTTGTTTTTGTTATTGTTGTTTTTGTTGTTGTTATTGTTGGTGTTGTTGTTGTTTATTTGACGTTCTTGTTGTTGTTGTTGTAGTTGTTTATTTGACGTTGTTGTTGTTGTTGACGTTGTTGTTGTTGTTGTTGTTTATTTGACGTTGTTGTTATTGTTGTTGTTGTTGTTTATTTGACGTTGTTGTTGTTGACGTTGTTGTTGTTGTTGTTTATTTGATGTTGTTGTTGTTGACATAGTTGTTGTTGTTTATTTGACGTTGTTGTTGTTGTTGACGTTGTTGTTTATTTGACGTTGTTGTTGTTGTTGACGTTGTTGTTGTTGTTTATTTCACATTGTTGTTGTTGTTGACGGTGTTTTTGTTGTTGTTGTTGTTGTTTATTTGACGTTGTTGTTGTTATTATTGTTGTTGTTGTTGTTGTTTATTTTACGTTGTTGTTGTTGTTTATTTGACGTTGTTGTTGTTGATGTTGTTGTTGTTGTTGTTTATTGGACGTTGTTGTTGTTGTTATTTATTTGACATTGTTGTTGTTATTGACGGTGTTGTTGTTATTGTTTATTTGACATTGTTGTTATTGTTGTTGTTATTTATTTGACGTTGTTGTTGTTGTTATTTATTTGACGTTGTTGTTGTTGTTGTTTATTTGACGTTGTTGTTGTTGTTGTTTATTTGACGTTGTTGTTTATTTGACGTTGTTGTTCTTGTTTATTTGACGTTGTTGTTGTTATTTGACGATGTTGTTGTTGTTGTTGTAGTTTATTTAACGTTGTTGTTGTTGTTTATTTGATGTTATTATTGTTGTTTATTTGACTTTGTTATTGTTGTTGTTGTTGTTGTTGTTGTTTATTTGACGCTGTTGTTGTTGTTGACGTTGTTGTTGTTGTTGTTTATTTGACGTTATTATTGTTGTTGACATTGTTGTTGTTGTTTTTGCTGTTTATTTGACGTTGTTGTTGTTGTTATTGTTGTTTTTGTTGTTGTTATTGTTGGTGTTGTTGTTGTTTATTTGACGTTGTTGTTGTTGTTGTTTATTTGACGTTGTTGTTGTTGTTGACGTTGTTGTTGTTGTTGTTTATTTGACGTTGTTGTTGTTTATTTGACGTTGTTAATGTTTTGACATTGTTGTTGTTATTTTTGTTGTTTATTTGACGTTGTTGTTGTTGTTTTTGATGTTGTTATTGATGGTGTTGTTTTTGTTTATTTGACGTTTTTGTTATTGTTGTTGTTGTTGTTTATTTGACGTTGTTGTTGTTGTTGTTTATTTGAGGTTGTTGTTGTTGACGTTTTTTATTTGACGTTGTTATTGTTGTTGTTTATTTGACAATGTTGTTATTGTTGTTTATTTGACATTGTCGTTGTTGTTGTTGACGTTGTTGTTGTTGTTGTTTATATGACGTTGTTGTTGTTGACATTGTTGTTGTTGTTGTTTATTTGACATTGTTGTTGTTGTTGTTTATTTGACGTAGTTGTTGTTATTGAGGTTGTTGTTGTTGTTTATTTGACGTTGTTGTTGTTGTTTATTTGACGTTGTTAATGTTGTTGACATTGTTGTTGTTGTTATTGTTGTTTCGGTTGTTGTTATTGTTGGTGTTGTTGTTGTTTATTTGACGTTGTTTATTTGACGTTGTTGTTGTTGTTGTTGTTGTTGTTGTTGTTTATTTGACGTTGTTGTTGTTGTTGACGTTGTTGTTGTTGTTGTTGTTTATTTGACGTTGTTGTTGTTTATTTGACGTTGTTAATGTTGTTGACATTATTGTTGTTGTTTTTGTTGTTTATTAGACGTTGTTGTTGTTGTTGTTGTTGTTGTTTTTGTTGTTGTTATTGTTGGTGTTGTTGTTGTTTATTTGACGTTTTTGTTATTGTTGTTGTTGTTGTTTATTTGACGTTTTTGTTATTGTTGTTGTTGTTGTTTATTTGACGTTGTTGTTGTGGTTGTTGTTGTTGTTTATTTGACGTTGTTGTTGTTGACGTTGTTTATTTGACGTTGTTGTTGTTGTTGTTTATTTGATGTTGTTGTTATTGTTGTTTATTTGACATTGTTGTTGTTGTTGACGTTGTTGTTGTTGTTGTTGTTGTTTATATGACGTTGTTGTTATTGTTGTTGTTTATTTGATGTTGTTTTAGTTGTTGTTATTTATTTGACGTTGTTGTTGTTTTTTATTTGACGTTGTTGTTGTTGACATTGTTGTTGTTGTTGTTTATTTGACGTTGTTGTTGTTGTTTATTTGACGTAGTTGTTGTTATTGAGGTTGTTGATGTTGTTTATTGGACGTTGTTGTTGTTGTTGTTTATATGACGTTGTTGTTGTTGACGTTGTTGTTGTTGTTGTTATTTATTTAACATTGTCGTTAATGTTGTTTATTTGACGTTGTTAATGTTGTTGACGTTGTTGTTGTTATTTTTGTTGTTTATTTGACGTTGTTGTTGTTATTGACGTTGTTGTTGCTGTTTATTTGAAGTTTTTGTTGTTGTTGATGTTGTTGTTATTGTTTTTTATTTGACGTTATTGTTGTTGTTGTTGTTTATTTGACGTTGTTGTTGTTGTTGTTGTTTATTTGACATTGTTGTTGTTGTTTATTTGACGTTGTTGTTGTTGTTGTTTTTTTGACGTTGTTGTTGTTTTTTATTTGACGTTGTTGTTGTTGTTGTTATTGTTTATTTGACGTTGTTGTTGTTGTTGTTTATTTGACATTGTTATTGTTGTTTAATTGACGTTGTTTCTGTTACTTGATGTTGTTGTTGTTGTTGTGTTTGTTGTTGTTGTTGTTGTTGCTTATTTGACGTTGTTGTTATTGTTGCTATTTATTTGACGTTGTTGTTGTTGTTGTTGTTTATTTGACGTTGTTGTCGTTGTTGTTGTTTATTTGACGTTGTTGTTGTTGTATTTGTTGTTGTTGTTATTGTTGTTGCTTATTTGACGTTTTTGTTGTTGTTGTTGTTTATTTGACGTTGTTGTTGTTGTTGTTTATTTGATGTTGTTTTCATTGTTGTTGTTTATTTGACGTTGTTGTTGTTTTTTATTTGACGTTGTTGTTGTTGACATTGTTGTTGTTTTTTTGTTGTTTATTTGACATTGTTGTTGTTGTTTATTTGACGTAGTTGTCGTTATTGACGTTGTTGTTGTTGTTTATTTGACGTTTTTGATGTTGTTGATGTTGTTGTTGTTGTTGTTTTTTATTTGACGTTGTTGTTGTTGTTGTTTACTTGACGTTGTATTTGTTGTTATTATTGTTGTTGTTGTTGTTTATTTGACGTTGTTGTTGTTGCTGTTTATTTGACGTTGTTGTTGTTGTTGTTTATTTGACGTTGTTGTCGTTGTTTATTTGACGTTGTTGTTGTTGTTATTTATTTGACGTTGTTGTTGTTATTGTTTATTTGACGTTGTTTTTCTGTTGTTGTTTATTTGACGTTGTTGTTGTTGTTGACGTTGTTGTTGTTGTTGTTGTTTATTTGACGTTATTGTTGTTGCTTATTTGACGTTTTTAATGTTGTTGACATTGTTGTTGTTGATTTTGTTGTTTATTTGACGTTGTTGTTGTTGTTGTTGTTGTTGTTTTTGTTGTTGTTATTGTTGGTGTTGTTTTTGTTTATTTGACGTTTTTGTTATTGTTGTTGTAGTTGTTTATTTGACATTGTTGTTGTTGTTGTTGTTTATTTGAGGTTGTTGTTGTTGACGTTGTTTATTTGACGTTGTTGTTGTTGTTGTTGTTTATTTGACATTGTTGTTATTGTTGTTTATTTGACATTGTCGTTGTTGTTGTTGTTGTTTATATGACGTTGTTGTTGTTGACATTGTTGTTGTTGTTGTTTATTTGACGTTGTTGTTGTTGTTTATTTGACGTAGTTGTTGTTATTGAGGTTGTTGTTGTTGTTTACTGGACGTTGTTGTTGTTTATATGACGTTGTTGTTGTTGTTGACGTTGTTGTTGTTGTTGTTTATTTAACGTTGTTGTTGTTGTTGTTTATTTGACGTTGTTAATGTTGTTGACGTTGTTGTTGTTATTTTTGTTGTTTATTTGACGTTGTTGTTGTTGTTTTTGTTGTTGTTATTGTTAGAGTTGTTGTTGTTTATTTGACGTAGTTGTTGTTTTTGACGTTGTTGTTGTTGTTTATTTGACGTTTTTGTTGTTGTTGATGTTGTTGTTATTGTTTTTTATTTGACGTTATTGTTGTTGTTGTTGTTTATTTGACGTTGTTGTTGTTGTTGTTTATTTGACATTGTTGTTGTTGTTTATTTGACGTTGTTGTTGTTGTTGGTGTTTATTTGACGTTGTTGTTGTTATTTATTTGACGTTGTTGTTGTTGTTGTTATTGTTTATTTGACGTTGTTGTTGTTGTTGTTGTTGTTTATTTGACATTGTTATTGTTGTTTAATTGACGTTGTTTTTGTTACTTGACGTTATTGTTGTTGTTGTTGTATTTGTTGTTGTTGTTGTTGCTGCTTATTTGACGTTGTTGTTATTGTTGCTATTTAATTGACGTTGTTGTTGTTGTTGTTGTTGTTGTTTATTTGACGTTGTTGTCGTTGTTGTTGTTTATTTGACGTTGTTGTTGTTGTTGTATTTGTTGTTGTTGTTATTGTTGTTGCTTATTTGACGTTGTTGTTGTTGTTGTTTATTTGACGTTGTTGTTGTTGTTTATTTGATGTTGTTTTAGTTGTAGTTGTTTATTTGACGTTGTTGTTGTTGTTGTTGTTTATTTGATGTTATTGTTGTTATTTATTTGACGTTGTTATTGTTGTTTATTTGACGTTGTTGTTGGTGTTGACGTCGTTGTTGTTGTTTATTTGACGTTGTTGTTGTTGTTGTTGTTGTTTATTTGACGTTGTTAATGTTGTTGACATTGTTGTTGTTGTTTTTGATGTTTATTTGACGTTGTTGTTGTTGTTATTGTTGGTGTTGTTGTTGTTTATTTGACGTTGTTGTTGTTGTTGTTTATTTGACGTTGTTGTTGTTGTTGTTTATTTGACGTTGTTGTTGTTGTTGACGTTGTTGTTGTTGTTGTTTATTTGACGTTGTTGTTGTTTATTTGACGTTGTTAATGTTTTTGACATTGTTGTTGTTGTTTTTGTTGTTTATTTGACGTTGTTGTTGTTGTTGTTGTTTTTGTTGTTGTTATTGTTGGTGTTGGTGTTGTTTATTTGACGTTATTGTTATTGTTGTTGTTGTTTATTTGACGTTGTTGTTGTTGATGTTTATTTGACGTTGTTGTTATTGACGTTGTTTATTTGACGTTGTTGTTGTTGTTGTTTATTTGACGTTGTTGTTATTGTTGTTTATTTGACATTGTCGCTGTTGTTGTTGACGTTGTTGTTGTTGTTGTTTATATGACTTTGTTGTTGTTGTTGTTTATTTGATCTTGTTTTAGTTGTTGTTATTTATTTGACGTTGTTGTTGTTTTTTATTTGACGTTGTTGTTGTTGACATTGTTGTTGTTGTTGTTTATTTGACGTTGTTGTTGTTGTTGTTTATTTGACGTAGTTGTTGTTATTGAGGTTGTTGATGTTGTTTATTGGACGTTGTTGTTGTTGTTGTTTATATGACGTTGTTGTTGTTGTTGTTGACGTTGTTGTTGTTGTTATTTATTTAACGTTGTTGTTGTTGTTGTTTATTTGACGTTGTTAATGTTGTTGACGTTGTTGTTGTTATTTTTGTTGTTTATTTGAAGTTGTTGTTGTTGTTGTTGTTGTTGTTGTTTTTGTTGTTGTTATTGTTAGTGTTATTGTTTTTATTTGACGTAGTTGTTGTTATTGACGTTGTTGTTCTTGTTTATTTGACGTTTTTGTTGTTGTTATTGTTTTTTATTTGATGTTATTGTTGTTGTTGTTGTTTATTTGACGTTGTTGTTGTTGTTTATTTGACATTGTTGTTGTTATTTTTGTTGTTTATTTGAAGTTGTTGTTGTTGTTGTTGTTGTTGTTTTTGTTGTTGTTATTGTTAGTGTTATTGTTTTTTATTTGACGTAGTTGTTGTTATTGACGTTGTTGTTGTTGTTTATTTGACGTTTTTGTTGTTGTTGATGTTGTTGTTATTGTTTTTTATTTGACGTTATTGTTGTTGTTGTTGTTGTTTATTTGACGTTGTTGTTGTTGTTGTTTATTTGACATTGTTGTTGTTGTTTATTTGACGTTGTTGTTGTTGTTTATTTGACGTTGTTTTTGTTACTTGACGTTGTTGTTGTTGTTGTATTTGTTGTTGTTTTTGTTGTTGTTGTTGTTGCTTATTTGACGTTGTTGTTATTGTTGCTATTTATTTGACGTTGTTGTTGTTTATTTGTCGTTGTTGTTGTTTATTTGACGTTGTTGTTGTTGTATATTTTGTTGTTGTTATTGTTGTTGCTTATTTGACATTGTTGTTGTTGTTGTTTATTTGACGTTGTTGTTGTTGTTGTTTATTTGATGTTGTTTTAGTTGTTGTTTTTTATTTGACGTTGTTGTTGTTTTTTATTTGACGTTGTTGTTGTTGACATTGTTGTTGTTGTTATTGTTTATTTGACGTTATTGCTGTTGTTGTTTATTTGACGTAGTTGTTGTTATTAACGTTGTTGTTGTTGTTTATTTGACGTTTTTGTTGTTGTTGATGTTGTTGTTGTTGTTTTTTATTTGACGTTGTTGTTGTTGTTTATTTGACGTTGTTGTTGTTGTTATTGTTGTTGTTGTTGTTTATTTTACGTTGTTGTTGTTGTTTTTTTGACGTTGTTGTTGTTGATGTTGTTGTTGTTGTTATTTATTGGACGTTGTTGTTGTTGTTATTTATTTGACATTGTTGTTGTTATTGACGGTGTTGTTGTTATTGTTTATTTGACATTGTTGTTGTTGTTGTTGTTGTTATTTATTTGACGTTGTTGTTGTTGTTATTTATTTGACGTTGTTGTTGTTGTTGTTTATTTGACGTTGTTGTTTATTTGACATTGTTGTTGTTGTTTATTTGACGTTGTTGTTTATTTGACGTTGTTGTTGTTGTTTATTTGACGTTGTTGTTGTTATTTGACGTTGTTGTTGTTGTTGTTGTTTATTTAACGTTGTTGTTGTTGTTTATTTGATGTTATTGTTGTTGTTTATTTGACGTTGTTATTGTTGTTGTTGTTGTTGTTGTTTATTTGACGTTGTTGTTGTTGTTGACGTTGTTGTTGTTGACGTTGTTGTTGTTGTTGTTGTTTATTTGACGTTGTTCTTGTTGTTGTTTATTTGACGTTGTTATTGTTGTTGACATTGTTGTTGTTGTTTTTGCTGTTTATTTGACGTTGTTTTTGTTGTTATTGTTGGTTTTGTTGTTGTTTATTTGACGTTGTTGTTGTTGTTGTTGTTGTTGTTTATTTGACGTTGTTGTTGTTGTTGACGTTGTTGTTGTTGTTGTTTATTTGACGTTGTTGTTGTTGTTTATTTGACGTTGTTAATGTTGTTGACATTGTTGTTGTTGTTTTTGTTGTTTATTTAACGTTGTTGTTGTTGTTGTTTTTGTTATTGTTATTGTTGGTGTTGTTTTTTTTTATTTGACGTTTTTGTTATTGTTGTTGTTTACTTGACGTTGTTGTTGTTGTTGTTTATTTGAGGTTGTTGTTGTTGACGTTGTTTAGTTGACGTTGTTGTTGTTGTTGTTGTTTATTTGACATTGTTGTTATTGTTGTTTATTTGACATTGTCGTTGTTGTTGCTGACGTTGTTGTTGTTGTTGTTATTTATATGACGTTGTTGTTGTTGACATTGTTGTTGTTGTTGTTTATTTGACGTTGTTGTTGTTATTTATTTGACGTAGTTGTTGTTATTGAGGTTGTTGTTGTTGTTTATTGGACGTTGTTGTTGTTGTTGTTTAAATAACGTTGTTGTTGTTGTTGTTGTTTATATGACGTTGTTGTTGTTGTTGACGTTGTTGTTGTTGTTGACATTGTTGTTGTTGTTTATTTAACGTTGTTGTTGTTGTTGTTTATTTGACGTTGTTAATGTTGTTGACGTTGTTGTTGTTATTTTTGTTGTTTATTTGACGTTGTTGTTGTTGTTGTTGTTGTTTTTGTTGTTGTTATTGTTAGAGTTGTTGTTGTTTATTTGACGTAGTTGTTGTTATTGACGTTGTTGTTGTTGTTTATTTGACGTTTTTGTTGTTGTTGATGTTGTTGTTATTGTTTTTTATTTGACGTTATTGTTGTTGTTGTTGTTTATTTGACGTTGTTGTTGTTGTTGTTGTTTATTTGACATTGTTGTTGTTGTTTATTTGACATTGTTGTTGTTGTTGACGTTGTTGTTGTTGTTGTTTATTTGACGTTGTTGTTGTTGTTGTTGTTTATTTGACGTTGTTAATGTTGTTGACATTGTTGTTGTTGTTTTTGCTATTTATTTGACGTTGTTGTTGTTGTTATTGTTGTTTTTGTTGTTGTTATTGTTGGTGTTGTTGTTGTTTATTTGACGTTGTTGTTGTTGTTGTTGTTGTTTATTTGACATTGTTGTTGTTGTTGACGTTGTTGTTGTTGTTGTTTATTTGACGTTGTTGTTGTTGTTTATTTGACGTTGTTAATGTTGTTGACATTGTTGTTGTTGTTTTTGTTGTTTATTTGACGTTGTTGTTGTTGTTGTTGTTGTTGTTGTTTTTGTTGTTGTTATTGTTGGTGTTGTTTTTGTTTATTTGACGTTTTTGTTATTGTTGTTGTAGTTGTTTATTTGACATTGTTGTTGTTGTTGTTTATTTGAGGTTGTTGTTGTTGACGTTGTTTATTTGACGTTGTTGTTGTTGTTGTTGTTGTTGTTGTTGTTGTTGTTGTTGTTTATTTGACATTGTTGTTATTGTTGTTTATTTGACATTGTCGTTGTTGTTGTTGTTGTTTATATGACGTTGTTGTTGTTGACATTGTTGTTGTTGTTGTTTATTTGACGTTGTTGTTGTTGTTTATTTGACGTAGTTGTTGTTATTGAGGTTGTTGTTGTTGTTTACTGGACGTTGTTGTTGTTGTTTATATGACGTTGTTGTTGTTGTTGACGTTGTTGTTGTTGTTGTTTATTTAACGTTGTTGTTGTTGTTGTTTATTTGACATTGTTAATGTTGTTGACGTTGTTGTTGTTATTTTTGTTGTTTATTTGACGTTGTTGTTGTTGTTTTTGTTGTTGTTATTGTTAGAGTTGTTGTTGTTTATTTGACGTAGTTGTTGTTTTTGACGTTGTTGTTGTTGTTTATTTGACGTTTTTGTTGTTGTTGATGTTGTTGTTATTGTTTTTTATTTGACGTTATTGTTGTTGTTGTTGTTTATTTGACGTTGTTGTTGTTGTTGTTGTTGTTTATTTGACATTGTTGTTGTTGTTTATTTGATGTTGTTGTTGTTGTTGGTGTTTATTTGACGTTGTTGTTGTTATTTATTTGACGTTGTTGTTGTTGTTGTTATTGTTTATTTGACGTTGTTGTTGTTGTTTATTTGACATTGTTATTGTTGTTTAATTGACGTTGTTTTTGTTACTTGACGTTATTGTTGTTGTTGTTGTTGTATTTGTTGTTGTTGTTGTTGCTTATTTGACGTTGTTGTTATTGTTGCTATTTAATTGACGTTGTTGTTGTTGTTGTTGTTTATTTGACGTTGTTGTCGTTGTTGTTGTTTATTTGACGTTGTTGTTGTTGTTGTATTTGTTGTTGTTGTTATTGTTGTTGCTTATTTGACGTTGTTGTTGTTGTTGTTGTTTATTTGACGTTGTTGTTGTTGTTGTTGTTTATTTGATGTTGTTTTAGTTGTTGTTGTTTATTTGACGTTGTTGTTGTTGTTGTTTATTTGATGTTATTGTTGTTGTTTATTTGACGTTGTTATTGTTGTTGTTATTGTTGTTTGTTTGACGTTGTTGTTGGTGTTGACGTTGTTGTTGTTGTTTATTTGACGTTGTTGTTGTTGTTGTTTATTTAACGTTGTTAATGTTGTTGACATTGTTGTTGTTGTTTTTGATGTTTATTTGACGTTGTTGTTGTTGTTATTGTTGGTGTTGTTGTTGTTTATTTGACGTTGTTGTTGTTGTT
This sequence comes from Vicia faba, assembly GCA_948472305.1. Classification (NCBI taxonomy): domain Eukaryota; kingdom Viridiplantae; phylum Streptophyta; class Magnoliopsida; order Fabales; family Fabaceae; genus Vicia; species Vicia faba. The sequence goes on along the minus strand of OX451739.1, from coordinate 404,828,829 downwards.
GTTTATTTGACGTTGTTGTTGTTGTTGACGTTGTTGTTGTTGTTGTTTATTTGACGTTGTTGTTGTTTATTTGACGTTGTTAATGTTGTTGACATTGTTGTTGTTGTTTTTGTTGTTTATTTGACGTTGTTGTTGTTGTTGTTGTTGTTGTTTTTGTTGTTGTTATTGTTGGTGTTGGTGTTGTTTATTTGACGTTATTGTTATTGTTGTTGTTGTTTATTTGACGTTGTTGTTGTTGTTGTTTATTTGACGTTGTTGTTATTGACGTTGTTTATTTGACGTTGTTGTTGTTGTTGTTTATTTGACGTTGTTGTTATTGTTGTTTATTTGACATTGTCGCTGTTGTTGTTGACGTTGTTGTTGTTGTTGTTTATATGACGTTGTTGTTGTTGTTGTTGTTGTTTATTTGATGTTGTTTTAGTTGTTGTTATTTATTTGACGTTGTTGTTGTTTTTTATTTGACGTTGTTGTTGTTGACATTGTTGTTGTTGTTTATTTGACGTTGTTGTTGTTGTTGTTTATTTGACGTAGTTGTTGTTATTGAGGTTGTTGATGTTGTTTATTGGACGTTGTTGTTGTTGTTGTTTATATGACGTTGTTGTTGTTGTTGTTGACGTTGTTGTTGTTATTTATTTAACGTTGTTGTTGTTGTTGTTTATTTGACGTTGTTAATGTTGTTGAAGTTGTTGTTGTTATTTTTGTTGTTTATTTGAAGTTGTTGTTGTTGTTGTTGTTGTTTTTGTTGTTGTTAGTGTTAGTGTTATTGTTTTTTATTTGACGTAGTTGTTGTTATTGACGTTGTTGTTGTTATTTATTTGACGTTTTTGTTGTTGTTGATGTTGTTGTTATTGTTTTTTATTTGACGTTATTGTTGTTGTTGTTGTTTATTTGACGTTGTTGTTGTTGTTGTTGTTTATTTGACATTGTTGTTGTTATTTTTGTTGTTTATTTGAAGTTGTTGTTGTTGTTGTTATTTTTGTTGTTGTTATTGTTAGTGTTATTGTTTTTTATTTGACGTAGTTGTTGTTATTGACGTTGTTGTTGTTGTTTATTTGACGTTTTTGTTGTTGTTGATGTTGTTGTTATTGTTTTTTATTTGACGTTATTGTTGTTGTTGTTGTTGTTTATTTGACGTTGTTGTTGTTGTTGTTTATTTGACATTGTTGTTGTTGTTTATTTGACGTTGTTGTTGTTGTTGTTTATTTGATGTTGTTTTTGTTACTTGACGTTGTTGTTGTTGTTGTATTTGTTGTTGTTTTTGTTGTTGTTGTTGTTGCTTATTTGACGTTGTTGTTATTGTTGCTATTTATTTGACGTTGTTGTTGTTTATTTGTCGTTGTTGTTGTTTATTTGACGTTGTTGTTGTTGTATATTTTGTTGTTGTTATTGTTGTTGCTTATTTGACATTGTTGTTGTTGTTGTTGTTTATTTGACGTTGTTGTTGTTGTTGTTGTTTATTTGATGTTGTTTTAGTTGTTGTTTTTTATTTGACGTTGTTGTTGTTTTTTATTTGATGTTGTTGTTGTTGACATTGTTGTTGTTGTTGTTGTTTATTTGACGTTGTTGTTGTTGTTTATTTGACGTAGTTGTTGTTATTGACGTTGTTGTTGTTGTTTATTTGACGTTTTTGTTGTTGTTGTTGTTGTTGTTGTTGTTGTTATTGTTGTTGTTGTTGTTGTTTATTTGACGTTGTTGTTGTTGTTGTTTTTTTGATGTTGTTGTTGTTGTTTATTTGACGTTATTGTTGTTGTTGTTTATTTGACGTAGTTGTTGTTATTAACGTTGTTGTTGTTGTTTATTTGACGTTTTTGTTGTTGTTGATGTTGTTGT
>OX451739.1:404816999-404819499 GCA_948472305.1 Vicia faba | reverse complement strand
TTATTTGACGTTGTTGTTGTTGTTGTTTTTGTTGTTGTTATTGTTAGAGTTGTTGTTGTTTATTTGACGTAGTTGTTGTTATTGACGTTGTTGTTATTGTTTATTTGACGTTTTTGTTGTTGTTGATGTTGTTGTTATTGTTTTTTATTTGACGTTATTGTTGTTGTTGTTGTTTATTTGACGTTGTTGTTGTTGTTGTTGTTGTTGTTGTTTATTTGACATTGTTGTTGTTGTTTATTTGACATTGTTGTTGTTGTTGACGTTGTTGTTGTTGTTGTTTATTTGACGTTGTTGTTGTTGTTGTTTATTTGACGTTGTTAATGTTGTTGACATTGTTGTTGTTGTTTTTGCTATTTATTTGACGTTGTTGTTGTTGTTATTGTTGTTTTTGTTGTTGTTATTGTTGGTGTTGTTGTTGTTTATTTTACGTTGTTGTTGTTGTTTATTTGACATTGTTGTTGTTGTTGACGTTGTTGTTGTTGTTGTTTATTTGACGTTGTTGTTGTTGTTTATTTGACGTTGTTAATGTTGTTGACATTGTTGTTGTTGTGTTTGTTGTTTATTTGACGTTGTTGTTGTTGTTGTTGTTGTTTTTGTTGTTGGTGTTGTTTTTGTTTATTTGACATTTTTGTTATTGTTGTTGTTGTTGTTGTTTATTTGACGTTGTTGTTGTTGTTGTTTATTTGATGTTGTTGTTGTTGACGTTGTTTATTTGACATTGTTGTTGTTGTTTATTTGACGTTGTTGTTAGTGTTGTTGTTGTTTATTTGACGTAGTTGTTGTTATTGACGTTGATGTTGCTGTTTATTTGACGTTTTTGTTGTTGTTGATGTTGTTGTTATTGTTTTTTATTTGACGTTATTGTTGTTGTTGTTTATTTGACGTTGTTGTTGTTGTTGTTTATTTGACATTGTTTTTGTTGTTTATTTGACGTTGTTGTTGTTGTTTATTTGACGTTGTTGTTGTTATTTATTTGACGTTGTTGTTGTTGTTGTTGTTGTTATTGTTTATTTGATGTTGTTGTTGTTGTTGTTTATTTGACATTGTTATTGTTGTTTAATTGATGTTGTTTTTGTTACTTGACGTTGTTGTCATTGTTGTTGTGTTTGTTGTTGTTGTTGCTTATTTGACGTTGTTGTTATTGTTGCTATTTATTTGACGTTGTTGTTGTTGTTGTTTATTTGACGTTATTGTTGTTGTTTATTTGACGTTGTTATTGTTGTTGTTGTTGTTGTTTATTTGAGGTTGTTGTTGTTGTTGACGTTGTTGTTGTTGTTGTTTATTTGACGTTGTTGTTGTTGTTTATTTGACGTTGTTAATGTTGTTAACATTGTTGTTGTTGTTTTTGCTGTTTATTTGACGTTGTTGTTGTTGTTGTTTTTGTTGTTGTTATTGTTGGTGTTGTTGTTGTTTATTTGACGTTGTTGTTGTTGTTGTTGTTGTTGTTGTTTATTTGATGTTGTTGTTGTTGTTGACGTTGTTGTTGTTGTTATTTATTTGACGTTGTTGTTGTTGTTTATTTGACATTGTTAATGTTGTTGACATTGTTGTTGTTGTTTTTGTTGTTTATTTGACGTTGTTGTTGTTGTTGTTGTTGTTGTTTATTTGACGTTGTTGTTGTTGTTGACGTTGTTGTTGTTGTTGTTGTTTATTTGACGTTGTTGTTGTTTATTTGACGTTGTTAATGTTGTTGAAATTGTTGTTGTTGTTTTTTTGTTTATTTGACGTTGTTGTTGTTGTTGTTTTTGTTGTTGTTATTGTTGGTGTTGTTGTTGTTTATTTGACGTTTTTGTTATTGTTGTTGTTGTTTATTTGACGTTGTTGTTGTTGTTGTTGTTTATTTGACGTTGTTGTTGTTGACGTTGTTTATTTGACGTTGTTGTTGTTGTTGTTTATTTGATGTTGTTGTTATTGTTGTTTATTTGACATTGTCGTTATTGTTGTTGACGTTGTTGTTGTTGTTGTTTATATGACGTTGTTGTTATTGTTGTTGTTTATTTGATGTTGTTGACGTTGTTTTTATTTATTTGACATTGTTTTTGTTTTTTATTTGACGTTGTTGTTGTTGACATTGTTGTTATTGTTGTTTATTTGACGTTGTTGTTGTTGTTGTTTATTTGACGTAGTTGTTGTTATTGAGGTTGTTGTTGTTGTTTATTGGACGTTGTTGTTGTTGTTTATATGACGTTGTTGTTGTTGTTGACGTTGTTGTTGTTGTTGTTATTTATTTAACGTTGTTGTTGTTGTTGTTTATTTGACGTTGTTAATGTTGTTGACGTTGTTGTTGTTATTTTTGTTGTTTATTTGACGTTGTAGTTGTTGTTGTTTTTGTTGTTGTTATTGTTAGTGTTGTTGTTGTTTATTTAACGTAGTTGTTGTTATTGATGTTGATGTTGCTGTTTATTTGACGTTTTTGTTGTTGTTGATGTTGTTGTTATTGTTTTTTATTTGACGTTATTGTTGTTGTTGTTTATTTGACGTTGTTGTTGTTGTTGTTGTT